>CM045769.1:2461109-2661109 GCA_025200525.1 Camellia lanceoleosa
AAAACTCTTTTTCCAAAAACCAATTGGGTCCCACACTCCAATAAGGAGGTATACCCAACAAGTATGGGTTCAAATTGTGCATCAATTGGATTGATTTTGTGTGGTAGAGTTGGGGTCGGGGCAGTGTTTGCTGCATCAATTGGATTGTTGCACATATATATATATATGATGATACTGTAAACTTGGAGGATGGATGGGCCAGATTGATCCACACTTCAGATAGGTCTGTTGGGCTTATAGTTCGCAGAATACACCTGCAAAAACGGTCCAATAAGGAGAAGTCCCCCAGTGGATACTCCGATGATCAAATTAGTTCAAGGCAAGGAGGTTTTTCTAGAGAGATAATATACAAGAGGAATCAGAGAAAACTTAACCTATGTCGTTCTTTTGAAGCCTTTTATCTTTTTCATTCATCATTTCCTTGTTCCTTTCCAGCTGTCTCGTCGACCGTAAGTCTAAGTTTTAGCTGACCTTGTTCACGGTGAGCCTGTTTTCTCTGACGTGAAGGGGCTGCTGCATTTAATGCTACCAGGGTCTCATTAATGGTTGATGTATGTGTGTAATAACTTTGCAGATCTTTGTCTACTTACGTGGCTGGTTCCCTGCTTGACAAATGTTTAGATGCCATTGGTCCCTGGTTCAACATTAGGTTCTCAAGGGTGCTAGGCTTTAGTACTTGGACTGTGAATTAGGCTCTAAGTCGTGGGCTAAAATCTTTTGTGGACCCACCGATGTCAATAAATATTGTTTATAAGGTGTTTGTGGGAAGGCCACTTACTGCTGTTGATGGATCAAAATGATGCCATTGATTTATATAGTGGCTATGTGATGGATTTATGGGAGGCGGAGTGGGGGTGCAGTGCAAGATTGGGTTGGGGTGATAATGTGATTGATGATTTTGGCCCAAGTTGTCAAGGCGTGATTAACAGAGCTATCTCTGTGTTAGAATTGCCGGATTGTCGGCACTAGTTCTACATTTATTACCCATTTGTTGGAATTTCTAGTACTTTATTTTTTAATTATTCAATGTTCATTGAGAGGCAGCAAAAATGTTTTAGGGTCTTTTGATCCCTCAAGGGTCTATAACTTTGTAGAAATCATGAAAGGTGGATGCTGTGGACTTGAGCTATTGGAACCGAGGATTTGCATTGAATAAGGGTGTCTTATTGAGTTTCAGGAGTCATCTTTAAGTATTTTTTTTTCAAAATTATATTGTAATGTGTTCTTTTGCCATCAATAAAATCTTACTTCTATATCCAAAAAACAAAAAAAACAAAAAAAATATGTGGAGGATGAAAGGTGAGGCTGTTGTGGGGTGGGAGGATTACTGATGGTGTTTTTATAGAGAAAGAAAAACACTTGCTAGTATTTATTATTTTTTTTTTGAAATTTAGCCAAAATCTCTTCATTGGATTCTTATTTGGTAAAAAAGACCGCCCAATTTATTTTGCTTCATAAACTTCCTAAAAATGATGTGCATAATTGAGTAACGATAAAATAAAATATATTTTTTTTCTTGGACAATATTATTAGAGTAACATATTACTGTGAGACAGAATAACATGTTACTGTCAAATAAGAGTAACATGTTATTGTTTACATCAATTTCAATAGAAATATTTCTTTATTTTTTTTAAAAATTTCATAGTCAATATGAATCTTATTTGATATATCTTGATGAGATGATTCTAAAAATATTAATTTTATTAAAAATTGATATTTAAATGAAAAATTATATTATTTAAAGTTTAATATTTCAATAATAATGGTATATATTAGGCTTTTTAAAAAAACATTTTTTTTTTGTTTATTCTTAATGTTACGAGGGTTTTTAACTAAATCTTTCTTTTTTTTTAACAGATTGGTGATGAAGGTTAGGATTAGAAAATAAACCAATAAGGACAAAGTGGGCGTTTACGATTTTTTTTTTTGGCCAACATCAGCAATTTTTGGAGACCATCTATTTGCACACACTCAATCCTCTATTTGCACATCCTTCTTAATTCACACACCTAAAAAATAAAATAAAATATTTACTCATTACACTCACTTTTATTCCAATTATATCCCCATAAACACAACTTTCCAACCCTTCCAATCCACACACCTTCCCAGACCGGCGACCACCTCGCCGGCAACCACCATCATTACCACTTCCCTTCTAGTCGCCATTCTCACCCCTTCCTCTATCCACCGGCGACACTATCGCGACGCCCACCCCATCCCTTCGATCTCTCTCTCTCCCCTCTCAGTCGCAAAAAGGGGGCTTCGGATCTAGGTTCTGCTCTGTGTGTGTGTGTGCGCGCGCGCGCGTGCGCAGAATTGAGGGTTGCGAAGGGGTAGAAGTTGCGGCGATAGTGGTGTTGTGTCTCGCAGTGAGGGGTTACGGGAGTGGTGGGGAGGGTGAGTGAGCAACGAACGATGAGGTGGGGATTCAATTCGAGAAGAGGGAGGCCGGAGAGAGGCGACGGAGGGAGGAAGGAGATGACCGGAGGGGGAGGCACTGTGTTGGGTATTAGGGTTAGGGTTAGGGTTAGGGTTTTGGTTGAACAAGAAAGAGATATTTTGGTAATTTTATTTTAGGATAAAAATGTAATAAAAAAATTATCATTAAGTGGGTGAGGAGAGGGGAAGTGGTGTGTGCAAATAGAAGCTCCTCAATTTCCGTCAATTCAATAAACGGTTGACTTACAAAGACATCTGTGTTATAATATTTTGGGTAAATTATATTTACCTCCCCTGAGGTTTCTGACAAATACAAGGATCTTCCCTATAGTTTGAATAATTACAGTAACCTCCCCTACTTTACTTGACAATATCAAGATTCCCCTTGCTATCAAAAATCACTAAACGGTGCTACTTTTTTCTTAGGAAATTACCTTATTGCCCTTCCCTTTAAAATATTGAAAAATATTTTTAGATTAGAGGATAGGTTTGGAACAAACAATCAGTGTTTGTTTGGAATAGTATTTTTCGATTTATTTTTTAAAATATTAAAAAATGTTTTAAAAAAATTATTATTTTTATTTAAATATTTTATTTCATTTTGTAAATATTTTAATTTTTTAATTTTAATATTTTAAACTCAAAACACAATTTCACACTCAAATTGTAACCAAACACATAACTCAAAACTCAATTCAAAAATTATTTTCAAACCTTATAACTAAACATATAACTCGACACTCCACACTATTTTCAAAACTCTAAACTCAAATCGTAACCAAACGCATAACAAAAAAAATTAAAATATTTATAAAATAAAATAAAATATTTAAAATAAAAACGATATATTTAAAATAAAAATAAAATTTTAAATTTTTTTTAATATTTTAAAAAAATACAGCACATAGATGTATGAAATATAATGCACATTAAAATAAATAAATAAATATTTTAAATATAAAATATTTACCCTAAAAAAATAATTTCAAAAAATTTCAAAATTTATAACCAAAAAAAATAAAATAAATTTTTTTTTGAAATTTTTTTTCTTTTAAAAGAGAGTTTTTGAAAAAGTTTAGTTTTGAGTTTTGGAAAGAATTTTGAGTTTTAAAAAAAGTTTTGAATTGAGTTTTAAGTTTGTGTTTATATAAGTCTTGAAAATAATTTTTGAATTGAGTTTTGAGTACAAACATGTTCCGAAAAAAGATTTTTTTTAGAAACATATTTGGTTCTCTTATAGAATCACAATTCCAATTAGAAATTTTCAAAAATATTTTCAAAACTCATGAGTCCTAACCAAATACACAATTCCAATTAGAAATTTTCAAAAATCTTTTCAAAACTCATATAATCACAATTCCAATTAGAAATAATTTTTTGAATTTATTTTTTTAGGGTACATATTTTATATTTTAAATATTTATTTATTTATTTTAATGTGCATTATATTTCATACATCTACATGTTGTATTTTTTTTAAATATTTTAAATATTAAAAAATTTTAAATTTTATTTTTATTTTAAATATATAGTTTTTATTTTAAATATTTTATTTTATTTTATAAATATATTTTTAAATATTTTAATTTTTTGTTATGCGTTTGGTTACAATTTGAGTATAGAGTTTTGAAAGTAATGTGAAGTGTCGAGTTATGTGTTTGGTTATGAGGTTTGAAAATAATTTTTGAATTGAGTTTTGAGTCATGTGTTTGGTTACGATTTGAGTGTGAAATTGTGTTTTGAATTTAAAATATTAAAATTTAAAAATTAAAATATTTACAAAGTAAAATTAAATATTTAAAAATATTTAAATAAAAATTATATATTTAAAATAAAAATATTTTTTTTTGAACATTTTTAATATTTTTTAAAAAATAAATCCAAAAATATTGTTCCAAACACTTGTTTCTTTCAAACCTGTCATCCAATCCAAAAATATTTTTTAATATTCTAAAAGGAAGGGCAATAAGGTAATTTCTTATGAAAAAAGTAACACCGTTTGGTGGTTTTTGACAGCAGGGGAGAATTTTGATATTGTCAGGTAAAGTAGGGGAGGTTACTGTAATTATTTAAATCATAGGAAAGGTCCCTGTATTTGTTAGAAACTTCAGGGGAGGTAAATGTGATTTACCCTAATATTTTTTGAAACAGGGGAAGTTAGTGTGATTTCATAAAATAAAGAGGATGATAGTGTGATTTTAAAAAAATATGTAGAATGTTAATGTAATTTATCCTAAATTTTAAGAGAAATGAGAAGATAGAATAAGAGTTATTCAATTCTCAAGCAAACAATGTACATGTTTCTTACTCCATCTCATGCATTCACAGTAAAAAAAAAAACAAAAAACAAAAAGAAAAACAAAAAGTAGAAATTATAGATATAAAGTAATTTCTTGCTTTTTTTGGGAAGTGGTTTTGTAGGTATTTTTTGGCTATTTTAGCCACAAAAGATAAAATAGGCTATTTTAGCCACAACAAACAAAACATCACATCCAATCCATAATCATTACACTCTTCTCTAAAAAAAAAAATCAAAAAAGTCAAAAAGTTAAAAAGTCTTTTCCAAACCAAGCTTTTTAACTCAAGCTAAAATAACCAAAAAAGTTAAAAAGCCAAAAAGTCAACCCACTTCCGAAACCAATCCATAGTCAGTAAAATATTTTGGTCCAATAAAAACACTCCAAGAAATAGAGATAAAAGTTAAGGCTATGTTTGGTTACGTATTTCAAATACATTTTCACCCAGTGATTTGAGTGTTGTGCTTGTTTTGAATTTTTAAATTATAATTTCGTACTCACTTTTAAAAATTCCTTTTCAAGCAGAAAAATTTTGCTAACCCGGATGTCCGGCCGGTTGATCAGAACAGTATTTTTTTTTTTTTTTTTTGACACCTGTTATTTTTATATTGTAAATAAAAAATATTTTTGAATTTTTTTTTAATTTTTATATGAGTTTTGAATAGAATTTTGGGTTGTGTGTTTGATTATGAGTTATAAATTTTTGAATCAAATAACTTTTCTAATTTCAAAAACTCAACTCTTTTCAAAACTTATAACCAAACAAATTTTTCACACTCAAATCATAATTTCAAAACTCACAAACTCTAAATACAACTCTATTATCAAATCATATTTAAAAACTCTACTAAATACCACCTAAATTTCTCCTATCGTTCAACAAGTGTAGATTGTAATTAGAGATCTTTGACGAAAAGATCTTTTCAAAACAATTTCCCTTACATTTTTGGTCGGAGGAGGGGGAAGAAAAGGTGGAGGGGCATTATGATACGATGATCAACCCTGGGTCATGAGCAAGACTCAGTGGTTTGTCACTACACCATAGATTGTTCAATGTTTATTTGTTTTAAAATTCTTCAAAAAGTCCCAAATTTGAAAATAAAATACACCCTCAGTTGCTCAATGTCTATTTGTTTTAAATTTTCCAAAAAAATCACAAAATTTGAAAACAAAATACATTGTCTAATTGTATAAAGATATAGTATCCAATAATATGTAAAAAAATGAATTAAAATTTTAATTATTTTCGTATTATATTAACATTTAACCTGACTCAATTTAAAATAGAATAACTTCTTTTCAATTCATTTGTAATTCAATCTATTTTATAGACCTGCATATAGATTATATATATACTAGCGTATGCCCGTGCCTAAAGGCACGGTGTAAGTAATATTAGGATTAGAATATAATTGTAATCCCAATATTATTTAAATTTATTTTTTAATTTGATAAATCACAAATTTATTATAAAATTTTGGAGTTCTCACAAAACTCCTCATGAAAACTCGCTTTTGCTTATATAATATATAGCTAGATAGATAGATGTGCCTAGCATATATATAATTTTCACGGGCATACATACAATACTGCTTTTACTTATACAATTATATGGAAATTGTATGTATGCCCGTAATGTCCTAGTGTATTACGGGCATACATACATTTTATGGAAATATGTGTAAAACATGTTAAATAAAAAGGAGAAAATAAAAAATAAAAAAAACAAATAGAGAGAAAAATAAAAACGGGAACAAATAAAAAAATAAAAAAGAAAAGATAGAGGAAGGCGGGATCATGGGATCATGGAAGGAGGGGTGTGAGAAAAGGAAAAAGCAAGAGAGAGAAGTGGAAAAATAGAAAATGTATATGTAAGATATTTTTTGAAAAATATATCTCAACCATTTTTTTTATAATTTGAATAGATTTGAACCATCCAAATGTCCTAATATGACAAAAATATGTTGAAGATTCAAAAATCGTCTTGCTTTATTAAAATACTAGCGTATGCCCGTACCTGAAGGCACGGTGCAATTAATGATGACATTAAAATATAAATCAAAATTAGAGAGTAATGTATTCAAATTTTTTGTTTTGTTTTGTTTGTTTTTTTTTTCTCTTTTCAAAGAGTAGGTAATGAATTCACGGGAAGGAGAAAAATCCCTAAATGAAGACATGAAACTTAAATGAAACACCAATTTATTAGTAATCCAAATAAATTTCAAGAACCCCCAAAATTAGGAACATCCATGACTCTCAAAATGATGTAGACCAATTATATATATATATTTTTTTCTTTCCTTCCTGGACCAATCACAGGTGAGTGAGAATTATAAAATTGTATTTTTTTAAGAATATGTAGCATTTCTGATATTTTTAACAAAAAAAAAATCTTCTCAAGATAAATTGCACTTCTCCCAAATTGAAAGACTTCCGATCAGAACACTAATCATATTTGAAACACTTCAATCTCATTTATGCTATATTTGGTACACTGAAATGAGATGAAATTAAATGAAATGGTAATTTCTTACACTTTCCTATGGAATGATCATCTTTTTATAATAGTTAATTGTATGAGCAAGAAATATTCTTTCTCGTATAATCCTGTTAATCAAGTCTGCGCTCCTCCGTACGACGTCGCTTTACTCCCTGAAAACACAAACGTGAGCTAGCCGGCAGGTGTGTGCTAGATACCTCTCCGATGCCTAAGTCAGCGAAATAGCCAAACAAACAAAAAGCTCTGTGTATTCGGAAATCAAAGTTGTGTTACCTCTCCATAGGTGATGCTATGAGCTTTTATAGGTTCCGCGTGGCACAATCCAAAGTAGGACTCTTACTCCTCCATGTAGAGTCCTTATAGCGATCTCGGTTTCCTTTCCTTTGTATTTGTATTTCGGACTTGGTTTCATGGTTGTGTTGTTGTCTCATTCTCATTTCTTTCCCTTACTCTTTGTATTTGAGTCTTGGGTTGTGTTGGGCAGGTTTGGAATAGGTTGGTTGTGCTTTGGAACCAAAAGTTGATGCCCAGAAATTGGCATTTACGCTCGAGCGGGGCTTTTGACGCTCGAGCGGGCCTTTTGTTGTTGTTTCTCCGCTCAAGCGAGCGTTTTGACGCTCGAGCGTGAATTTCCATCTCCCAGTATTTTTCCCTGCAGGTCTTTGTACGCTCGAGCGGGCGTTTTGACACTCGAGTGTGACCCTTTGATTTTGTTCCTTCGCCGAAGGGAGTTTGACGCCGGCGGGACCATGTCTGCAAAACTTCGCAGTAATCGACGCCGAGCGGCGCTTTCACGCCGGCGTGAGTTCAGTCTGACGCCGGCGGGGTTTCACGCCGGCGGGCGACTTTTATATCACTTCGGGATTTCACTTTTTGGATCACTTTTCAACATCCTTTCTCTCTCTTACTTTTCGAAAACCACTATTTGAGAGCACCTCACTCTAAAAACTCACCTTCTCACTAGGGATTGATCTAGTAGGAGTAATCCTTTACCCTTCGGCCTTTGTAAAAGTGTAGGGATCGTTGAGGGCTACATTTTGATCCGAAGATCTTGGAGTTTGGAGCAATTTCGTTTTTCTTCATCTTCTTCCTTGGGTTCATCTCTTGAGGTAGGGATTCCTACTCATCTTTATGAGCTCTAACCTAGATATTGAGCTTTTGTTTAAATGGTTTGGTTTGAGGAAGTTAGGGTTTTGAAATGTGCTATTTTGAAAAAAGGGTTTATTATCTTGACTCATAAATATGTAATTTGGGTCTTAAAATGTTGGTATTGTTGTTGGTTGTTGATATTTGTACCTTTGGACCAAAATTGAGAAAGAAGGAAGAAACCTAATTTTTGTTATAAATTAATTTATACAATTAATTTGGGAATGTTATGGAAATATGAAATTGAGTTGAAGAATATGAAATTGACTCATTATGAGATAGAATGGTGAGGTTGGAAATTATTAATCACTCACCATGGAAATTGTTGATAATTTATCTGTTGACGCAATTATTATCTGTTTAGAAATAATTGCTTTGGGCTACCGGTGGAGGGTAGTCTTGATTGTTGTAGACAATGTATGATGATTAGGCAAACTAAAACTAATCAATTGAGTATGCTATCGAATATGGCGGGTGATATAATACATGAATTTTATGTATTGATTTGATTATGTATATGATATGTATTTATATACATTGTGTTGTGTGGGAGGAGATAGGGGATGTACTCCACGGTTCAGGGAAAGATAGGGGATGGACCTCTAAACCGGATATTGTTTGGGAGGAGATAGGGGATGAACTCCATTGATACAGCACTAAAATGTGTATCATTTGTGAAATATGGAAGTGTTTTGTTTGACATTGATACAACACTAAAATGTGTATCATTTGTGAAGTATGGAAGTGTTGGTACGTGTTATTGATACAGCACCAAAATGTGTATCTGTTATGAAGTGTGAAATGTTTAATATGAGTTATTACCTCATCTGAAATAGAAATACTGTTGATATGGGATGTGATCTCAATCAAATTGTTTAGCCAGGTTCTGAGCCATAGTTATGAATTGAGAATTTGATAAGAAATGGAAAATGGAATGAAACATGGACATTTTTGTCATGTAAATGAGATGGTTTATGAATTGATTTATGTGAGTTAAACATTTATCAAATGCGGATGTTTTAGTTATTGCTCATATCATGTTTAGCATATCTCTACTGGGTATTGGCTCATCCTTTATGGGACACCATTTTCAGGTACAGGTAGCATGCCACCTCCAAGGACGTAGCTTGAGAGGCTTAGTGGCTAGGACATCTTCTGTGATTATTTCTTTTGTATTACATGTGTATCAAGCCAAGGGCTTATTTTGTGTAGAGTTGGTACTCTCTTTTTGTAACCAAGTGTTGACTTGAAAAGTTGTAAGCCTGTAGGGCATTTACTTTTGTTGTCAACATGTAATACATTTTGTAATGAATACTCTGATGGAATGTAATTATGCTTTATTTTCTTATGTCTCAGCATGTCAATATTGTATGATTTATGGGTTTATTTTGAGGGCGTTACAGTCCTCCTATGAATCATACTCTTGAAAGATAATGCTTATCCTTCAACACCTCCCTCACTGCCTAAATCAAGTGAGATGGTCCTAGCTCGGTGGTATGTCCAAACGACCGAGCTAGCATTGCCATGGTATAATGATAATGTAACCGAGCTAACAATACTCATGTTACTTTTACCCCGGCGTTTTATGTGTAACATGTACCTCGGCTACGCCTGAAGACCGTGCTAACCATAGCGTATTTGGACCGAGCTACTCAATAGCAAGGCCCTGCGTAGAAGCCAAAAATACCTCGGTTCAAGATGGTTGGACCGAGCTAACTATCACCGCACTGACCATGGTAACCGAGCTAACCACCAAGCTTTTTCAGACTGGGCTATCTGCAAGGCTCCTCTGGACCAGACTAATTACAAGGCCCTTTTACTCAGCCATTCTTACTGTGGCCTACAGAATGGCCTAGTACCCAGCTCGGCCCAATTTACATATAAATTACCCTTTCAATTGCCCCTTAATTCCATCTGCGCAGCATGATAGGGATTACCTGTTATTAGCCGAGCTAAAAAACTTTATCCTCCCAACCGAGCTAAATTCACACCGTGCTACCAATCTGTCCGGTCAAAACGTCTCTTCAGTCTCTATAATCTGAATCGATTTCCATTCCAAGGACACGTGGCAGATTCTGATTAGTCCAATACAGCTGTCACGCCGCCTTCGTACTCCGCGTTTTTTGAACAGTCCCGCTTTTTTGTCCTTCCCTCTAAACAAAATGGCCCATTCGTTTTGATTCCCTCATTTCACTATTCACATTCTCTCTCTCTTGCTTGAGCCTCTATTTCTGCAACCACTGTTTCTTGCAAAACTCGTGTTTATTGCTGCTACTATCTCCATTTTCAGTGCCTCTGTCTTGAACTGGTAAGTGTTTTCGAATCTTTTTCCTTTCTGTTGATTTCGCACCTCTTTTGCAACATAAGGCATGTTTTATTTGTATGTTCTTCAAAGCACATTCCACTTTTGCTTCCATATTTCTGGGAAGAACATGCAATAGAACCACTTGATTTTACAAATGAACTGAAAAATACTGTATTTGATCCAAAATCACACATCAACCTAACTAGGATACTGTTTGTATTAGATACAAGCCCAGCCACACCCAACAACCGCACTAAAACATCACGCCATACTTGCGGTTTCCATAGGTTAGGGACTTTTTGTTTCTTTTAACCGGGCTATCGAACCATACTAGGATTGCGCAATACTATGCTAGAAAGCCTCAACCACCGACCGAGCTAAAACTTGGGGCTAAACCAGCTCCCTTAGTTCAAACCGAACTGAGAATGCTCCCCTAAAGGCTCAACCGGGCTAAAGCCCCTTGCTTAGACCGAGCTAAAAACTGATAGCATCTTGTGTAGCCGAGCTAGGACTTCATTTATCTTGCCCTTGTTTTCTGTAGCACGGTCCAATGATCAGTGCTTAACACCCTTCGTTTTTATTTTGCAGACTTAGGTTGGCCAGGCACTCCTCTGATTGCTCCACCGAGCTACTAGGCGCCTTTTCTTGACCGAGCTAATCCTTCAGCTAATTTATTGATAATTTAATAATCAATGGGAAAATATAGGTTTTTAGTAGACTCACCAGGGGCCATAGCCGAATTCCGTAGGGACTACCAAATTCCAGATGATGTCCACCTTTCACTAGTCGAACTAGACACAGTCCCCTGAGGAAAACAAGGCTTTGTCTCTTTTAACGTTATTTCCATCGTAGAGTGCGGTCTGCGATTCTCTGTACAACCCCTTCTTTGTGAATTCCTTAGACAAACCAACCTCTGCCCTACCCAACTTTCCACTAATTCTTACCGTATAACAAACGGCATAGCCGAGCTAAACCGCCGGGCTGGCCTTAATCTCAGTCTAGCCGAGCTCTTCCATCAATACTCTATAGGGTCAGTTGAAGATGGCTGGGTTTATTATCTTAGAATAAGGCGCCGTCATGAAAAGATAATAAAAAATACCCTGGATAAAGATGTGAATGATGACGATTTCTTCTGGGTATCTGGAAATTTTGAGGACCAACAAGCCCAGATCTTGGCGACAGAATAAACTGGAACAAGAGTGTAGCCGGTAGGATTACCTCAGTTCGATTCCATGCTTTTCTTTACTTCGGTTTTCTTATCTCGCACCGTTCTAACTATTGTCTTCCTTAATGCATATTTGGATTTTCTCAAGTCCCAATATAGTTACCTCAACTTGGATGTATTACGTGTCGCGCTGCGATACCCAAACAGAAGTTGGACCGAACTGCTGAATTTTGAGCCGACCTATCGTTACAGCGGCAGATGAAAGGCCAAAAGTAACTGATTTTTTGTTGGAAGCCTCTCCTGAACCGGACCCATCCTTGCCTCAAATCAATCTGATCCCTCTAACCGCTGAGTAAGAGATGGCCAAGAAGAGAACCGTAAGAGCCCTCCTCACCGAGACAAACCAACCCGAGGTACCACCATCCGGTCAAGCACAGGAGACCGTGGTAGCCTTACCATCCCACCAGCCTTCATCATCTCGGGCAAGCAAGCGTGCTCGGACTTCCATAACCGAGCCACGCCTTGTCGATGATGATGAAACCGTAGTACCTCAAACCACTCCACCAAGCCCCCTACCTGAGCGCTTAGACCGAGCTAGCTCCGCCAAGTGCGTACCAAAGATCACATTTCAGAACCGCGCTATCACGGATTCTGACTCAGTGGTCACAAAAAAAGACCACTTGATGGCATTCAACCTTGCTAAGAGTGTTTGCCTTCCAGCCGACATGAGGCACCACGACCACCTAACCGAGCTGAAGGCCCTTCGCTCATCCACCAAATCAATGGTGCTGGTAAGTTGCTCCTTAAAAAATATTTTTACAACTTTCGATTCGGTTTTATTGAAAAGTGTCTTACCGTTCTTTTGCAGGCCATGCAGAAAAACCACATCGCTCACAAGCGAGTGTTGGAACTTCGAAAAACCACCCGGCAGGCCATGACCGAGGCAAATGAAAAGGCGGCCGAGCTAAAAGAGTCCCAACAAAAGATGGCCGAACTAGAGCGAGGTAGCTCGACTCACCGGGCTAGTTACTTCGGCCGATGCAGATAAACAAAAGGCCCTTGCCGTGATGAAAGATAAATACTTGCGCGAGCTAGCCAAGCTCGATGGCAAAAAGAGTGCGGAGATCGACGAGCTGAAGAAGAAGGCAGAAGACGCAGAGGACCGGGGTTATAAGGAGGGGGAGGCCACTTACATGAAGCAATGCGAGGTGGCCAAAGACCTTTTCTTTAAATGTGGATGGAAGGCGGCCGTGGTACAGCTCGGTCATGGCCCTGAGACCGAGGTCTTCAACCTTCCTTCATATTTTATACCGAGCTCAATGATGGAGTATGCTGCTGCCGTTCAGGAACAATTTCTTCAAGAGAAGAAGGATGAAGATGCTACTCCAGAAGAAACTGAGGCTAACAATGCCCCGGCTGTTAATGATCCCGTTGTTCAGCCAGCTCGGGTGGAGCCATCGGTAGAAGACTTAACGACCGAACTACCAGCTGAAACCGGGCTCCGAGTTGAACTAGATGCGGATCTTGATGACCTCTTTGCATAATCTTGTATTTTCTTCTTTTTGCTTTTGGAAAGAAATTGTAACCGGGCTGAGGCCCCACCTTTTGTACTTGATTTGAGTTTCCAATGAAATCTTCTTTTGTTCCAACTTTTGTTTCGGTTTAATCTATGCTTGCCTTGTCTTTCCAATTGTAATCTAAATGAAGTGTAGCACTTTCTGACCGAGATAACTATCTCGGTTTTAACCTTGAAATCTCTGGCCATACCTGCCAACCTCTTCAGTCTAGGTCTTTACCTCGGCTGAAGATCGCAATAAGTTGTATTCCAGCCAACCACTCTTTAGCCTTGATCCTTATCTCGGCTGAGGAGCACTAGGTGTTAGTTTTTCCAGCCAACTTCTTCAGCCTAGATCCTTATCTCGGCTAAAGAACAATAAATGTTGGTTTTTCCAGCCAACTTCTTTAGCCTAGATCCTTATCTCGGCTGAAGAACAATAAGTGTTGGTTTTTCCAGCCAACCACTCTTCAGCCTAGGTCCTTACTTCGGCTGAAGAGTACTAAGTGTTGGTTTTTCCAGCTAGCCACTCTTCAGCCTAGATCCTTACTTCGGCTGAAGAGTACTAAGTGTTGGTTTTTTCCAGTCAACCTCTAAGTTGGTTATTTCTGCCAACCTAGAGCGAAATGTTTGGTTATTTCTGCCAAACGTCCTGCAGCCTGGATCCTTATCCTAGGCTTAGGAGAGGTGTTGGATATTCCAGCCAACCTCTAAGTTGGTTATTTCTGCCAACCTAGAGTAGAGTGTTTGGTTATTCCAACCAAACGTCCAGCAGCCTGGATCCTTATCTTGGGCTTAGGAGGGGTGTTGGTTATTCCGACCAACCTCTAAGTTGGTTATTTCTGCCAACCTATAGTAGAGTGTTTGGTTATTCCGACCAAGAGTCCTGCAGCCTGAATCCTTATCCTGGGCTTAGGAGGGGTGTTGGTTTTTCCAGCCAACCTCTAAGTTGGTTATTTCTGCCAACCTAGAGTAGAGTATTTGGTGATTCTGACCAAACGTCCTGCAGCCTGGATCCTTATCCTGGGCTTAAGAGGGGTGTTGGTTTTTCTATCTAACTTCATCAGTACTGATCCTAATCTTAGCTGAAGAGAGTGCAAAGTTGATTATTCCGGCCAACTATGCTTTCAGTGCGCCTAACTCAGTAAAACAATCTTTTACAGAAGGAAACAACTATACTGAAAAGAAACTACTTGTTTTATTGAGAAAGAAAGAAAAAACTACAAATACTTGAAAGAAAAGCTAAAAATAAAATAGTTTGAGATTGGCAGTGTTCCATGGCCTATGAATGGTTTTGCTGTCTTTATCTTCCAAGTGGTATGCCCCTTTTCCTGCTAGTCCAACCACCTTGTAAGGTCCTTCCCAATTAGACCCTAACTTGCCATCTCCGGGTACCAAGGTGTTTTCCATCACTTTGCGCAATACTCAATCTCTGATTTTGAATTGTCTTGGACGTACTGTTTTGTTATACTTTCTGGACAACTCCTGCTGGTACGAGGCAATGTGAACCAGTGCTCTTTCTCTTCTTTCTTTCGCAAGATCGAGCTCCAATGCTATGGCTTCTCCATTTAAGTCTGGATCAAAATTTTCACTTCTAATTGTGGGGAGGCCAACTTCTAGTGGGATTACTGCTTCCATGCCATAGGCCAAGGAAAAGGGTGTTTCGCCAGTAGATTGCTGAGGTATGGTACGGTAAGCCCATAAAACGTGGGGAAGCTCCTCAGCCCACTTGCCCTTTGCTTTCTCTAATCTTTTCTTCAATCTATCCAAGACCACTTTGTTTGATGCTTTTGCTTGGCCATTTGCTTGGGGGTATGCCGATGTAGAGTTGTAGATTTCTATCTTGTATTCTGCACAAAAGCCTCTAAAGATTCTGCCATCGAACTGAGTACCGTTGTCCGATATTAGAGCTTTTGGTATGCCGAACCGAGTGATGAGATTCTGCCAGACGAACTTTTTCACATCCTTCTCCTTAATCGATGCCAATGCTTCTGCTTCCACCCACTTTGTGAAGTAGTCTGTTGCTGCAAGGAAGAACTTTCTGTTGCTGGGTGCCATTGGAAGTGGTCCTACTATGTCCAAGCCCCACATTGCAAAGGGTCATGGGCTTGTCAATGGTAGGAGTTCTCTGGCTGGCTGATGTATTTGGTGTGCGAACTTTTGACATTTCTCGCACTTCTTGACATACTTCTCTGAATCTGCTTGCATGTATGGCCACCAATATCCTTGCGAAATTGCTCTGTAGGCCAATGATCTTCCTCCTTGATGGCTTCCGCATATGCCTTCGTGTATTTCGAACAAGAATGCTTCCACTTTGCTGGGGTGGACACACTTTAGGTAAGGTCCTGTAAAGGATTTCTTGTACAATGCCATTGATGGGGAGAGCCAAAAGCGCTGTGACTTTGCTTTTATTTTGTTGGCCTCTTTCTTTTCTTCCGGTAAGACGCCGTCTTTTAGGAACAGTATGATGGGATCCATCCATGAAGGGCCTAGTTCGGCACAACATACCTCTTCTACTTCAGGTTCTTCAATGCTTGGTCTTAGTAGGTAGTCAATCAGCAATGGATGAGGGATGGAGGTATCTGCCATTGAAGTAAAGCCTGCTAGTTCGTCCACTCTACTGTTTTCTTCCCTGCCGATTTGCTCTATCCGCACTACTTCAAATTTCTTGATCTCTTTTCTAACTAACTCTTGGTACTTAGCCATCCTGTCATCCTTTGCCTCGTAGTCACTTGAAATTTGGTTTACCACAAGCTGTCAGTCACTGTAAACCATTAGCTCGATGGCCTTCATGTAGGATGCTGATTTTAAGCCTGCCAGAAGTGCTTCATATTCCGCTTCGTTGTTTGATACTAGGAAGCCAAGGTTAACTGCTTGCTCTACCACTAAGCCATCTGGTGAGATGAGGACTATGCCCAGTCTTGCACCGTGCCTGTTGGACGCTCCATCCATGAAGAGCTTCCACATCTCTTCAATGAACAGTTTCCAACAAGTGGAGGGATCAGATGATGCCTTGGGATCAAGAGTATTGCTGGTGTTTTCTTCAAGGTCCATGCTTCCTGTTTGCCCCTTGCTATCTGATTATACCAAGTCTTTATTTGTTGGTGAGTCTTGGCTTGGTGTAGCATGGTTTGCCTCTTCCTCCCTTACTTTACTCTGGTCTGCCTTAGGGTCTGACTGGGTATCCTGCACCAGGGATTGCGCTATTCCGGCGTCAACTTCCAACCCTAGTTTGGTTGTATCGGTCAGGTCAACTGGGCAGATATGATGACTTCCTAGGGTGAATTATGCGACAAAGTCTGCCAAGGCTTGGGCTTTTACCGTAGTTCTGGGTTGGAACTTGATGTCGAATTGTCCTAACTCTACTGCCCACTTTAGGATTCGCCCAGAAAAGTTTGCCCTCTCAAACAAAGCTTTTAATGGAAAGGTTATAAGGACGACTATGGTGTGGGCGTGAAAGTAATGCGACAACTTCGTTGAGGCCATCATCAAGGCTAGGGCCAGCTTTTCCAGTGGTAAGTACCTTGTTTTTGCGCCTAGTAATGTTTTGCTGACATAAAAGATGGGCAGATGTTGGATTCCTTCCGCTCGGACCAACACTGTGCTAATTGCGTGCTGTGAAACTGCCAGGTACAGAAAGAGTTCTTCTCCAGGTATTGGGGTTACAAGTAGTGGTGGAGAGGACATATATTCTTTCAAGCTTTCTAGAGCGCGGTTACATTCTTCGTCCCACTCAAACTTGGCTTTTAATGCTTGAAAAAATGGTCGACATCTATCTGACGATCAACTTATGAATCGGTTGAGTGTAGCTGCCATGCCGGTGAGATACTGCACTTTTTTTACTGAGTTGGGCCTCTCTAGATCCTGAATTGCTTTGATCTAAGAGGGGTCTGCCTCAAAACCTCAGTTGGTCACCAAGAAGCCCAGGAATTTGCCAGATCCTACACCGAACGCACATTTGGATGCATTAAGGCGCAGCTTGTGCTTCTTCAGGATCTGAAACATTTCACCTAGGTCCTTGAGATGGTCATTCTCATCCTTGCTCTTGACCACCATGTCGTTGATGTAAGCCTCCATTGTTCTGCCTAACAATGGTTCAAACATCTTGGTGACCATCCGTCGGAATGTTGCCCCAGCGTTCTTTAGGCCAAAAGGCATGACCTTGTAGTAGTACAGTCCTCTTGGTGTTGTAAAAGATGTGACCTCCTGGTCTGGCTCATACATAGCGATCTGATGGTAACCTCGGTATGCATCAAGAAAGCTAAGACGGTTGTGTCCTGCCGTCAAATCTACCAGTTGGTCTATCCGTGGTAGAGGAAAGCTGTCCTTTGGGCATGCCTTGTTGACTGTTTTGTAATCCACGTAGACACATCATTTTCCATTCTTCTTTGGCACCACTACTGTATTAGAGATCCATCTGGGGTAGTGCACTTCTCTAATAGCTCCTGCCTCCAGCAGGTTTCCTACTTCTTCCGCCACTATTTCGGCGTAGTGAAGTGCCAATCTGCGAGTGCGCTGAATGATTAGTCTGGCGGTTTGGTGGACGTTCAATTGGTGACAAATGAAGCTTGGGTCAATGCCAGGCATATCATAGGGCGTCCAGGCAAACACTTCGATGTTAGAGGTCAAGAATTCCATGACCCCTATTTCTCTTAGTGCTGGACATAGATAAGCCAAGCAAAAAGAACTTATCTGGGTTCTTTTCATCTATTCTTACCTGTACCAAGTCTTTCACCGCCTTCTGTTCAGCAGCTTTGCCAACATCCGCGAACAGTTCATTGCTCTCTGGTTCTTCTACTATCTGAACAAACCCCTTGGCAGCGCGACTGCCATTTACTGTGATGAAGCATTGCTTGGACATAATTTGATCTCCATAGACCTCTTCAATTACCCCAGCTTCGTTGGGGAAGCGCATTACTTGGTGGTAGGTTGACGCTACCGCTCTCATGGCATGCAGCCATGTCCTTCCCAAGATTATGTTGTAAGTGGAGGGCACTTTCAACACCCAGAATTCCACTTGTTTAGTCATGCTTCCTGCTCTGACTGGGAGGATTATCTTGCCAACTGGCCATTCTGGCATTGAGTTGAACCTGATCAGGGGAGATACGGCAGGTGCCAAGTCTTTGTCCTTCAGTTTCAGTTGTTTGAAGGTTTCGTAATACATTATCTCGCACGAGCTTCCTTGGTCGATCAAAATCCGTTTGATGTCATAATCCATGACGCGGAGTGTGACGACCAGTGCATCATTGTGAGGGCAATATATCCTTGCCAAGTCTCTGTCTGAGAAGGATATGACGTTTGTGGCTTCTGTTCTTCCCTTTTTGATGGTAGGTTGCGCACTTAATACCTTCCTCAAGTGCTCAGCCTTCTTGATCGTTCCCCTGAGCTCACATACCCGCTCAGGTTCGAATATCCCATGTATCACGTTAATCACGCCTTGTGGTAGGGCGTCGATCGGCATTCCGTTTGGGTTGTCGTGGTTCTGGGGAGCTGGCTGCGTCCCTCCTTCTATGTACCGGTCTAGGTGACCAGCTGCCACTAACTCCTCCAGATGCTGTCTTAGCAGCGTGTAATTTTTAGTACGGTGCCCCTTTTCCTTATGGAAGGTGCACCTGGATCTTTCGTCGTAGTCCTTTTGTGCTTCTCCCAGCTTAGCTGGCCATCTGACGAAAGGTTCATCACGTATCTCACTGAGAATTCGGTAGATTGGTTTCTTGAATACCGTGGTAATGGCAGTGCGGACTCTCAACCATCTTTTATCTCGGTCTTCATCGTTGTCTCGCCTGCCTCGTGCATTCTTGCTTAGACGTTCTACCGTGTTGACTTTTGTCGTAGTTTTCTTATCTGGTGTTGCTGTTGCACCAGATTTTGCTTTAGCACGGGCGCCATCTTCCTCCACCCGAATATGTTAGTGCACCCTCTCCATTAAGGCTTCCATTATGAGGGGGGCGTCATGGTAATTGAGTCTCTCAGCCTATTTACGACTAGAAGACCTCTTTTGTACTGTGCGATAGCGAGATTTATGGGGCAATCTCCTATCTGGTTGAAGGTCTCCTAATAGCGACTGTTGTATGACCTTAACGTCTCCTTGTCGCCCATGTCAATGGAGAGCAGTTGGTCGATCTCTACTGGCGTCTTGGTGTTTGTTCTGAACCTTGTCACGAACGTCTCTACCAATTGCGCCCAGGAGGCGATGCTGCCTTCTAGTAGCCTTTCGAACTAGGTTAAACCTAGGTTGCCAAGGCTGGATGGGAATAGAATGCACATTAAAGCTTCGTTCCGTTGGTATACTGCCATGACCTGGCGAAAATGACTTAAGTGCGAATAGGGGTCTGTTTTCCCCTCATACGTGGTAAATTTGGGCTAAAGGAAGCCTGAAGATAGGGGTGCGTTCTCAATTGCCGGAACGAACGGCAAGGTCTGTAGTCTTGCCAAGGCTTTGTCTGTCAGTTCATAAGCAGGGCGCGCTATTGGCATTCCTACCTCGACGCTTCCATGCGTCCGAGGAGCCAACCGCTGAAGGGCTGAAACTCTGTGCGGGTCGCATGCCCTGATATCCTCTTTCCATCGTGCCCTTTCTTCTAGTACAGTTCGTAAGTCGGACGACCTAGGCAATTCTGTCTGTCTGGATGATGTCTGGTGCATGCGCGAGGGCCAATAGGTGCTTCCCTCAGTGTATGACCTCTCAGTTCTCGTTCTCTCAGACCTGGAGCAATGAGTCCTGGAAGTCCTGGATTGAGTATCGCCTGTTCTGAGGCTCCTACTCTCTGCTTGTGATGGTGTGGTATGCCTACCATGATCTTCCGAGTGGCGAGGGGGCGTCTTGCTTTTGTGCCCTTCTCCTGTCGCCACTCATTTTCCCTTAATCTGGCGCTTCATGGCCTTCATGTCTGCCGCCATCTTCCTTATTAGTTCATCCTGCTCTTTTACGCGATCCTCCAGAGTATGGTCGATTCTTCGCCTCTACCTTTTCAGGACTTTGAGAGCGACGGGGGCTGTTGTTTCGCCTCCCCCTTGCATCCCTCCGGGGGTTCTGTCGCTGGGGCTCTGAGTCCGCCATGGGAGGGATAAGAGGCAAACCTTCGCGCCTCCCACTCCCCTCTGGGGTTTGTCTGTCAATGGCGAACTAAGGCAACTCTTCAATGTGCGCCATTGCTTCTAATTAGCAAGGAAAACTTGATCAAGAGGGTTTGTTCTTTTTGTTTTTTCCACAGACGGCGCCAATTGTACGAGCAAGAAATATTCTTTCTCGTATAATCCTGTTGATCAAGTCTGCGTTCCTTCGTACGACGTCGCTTTACTCCCTGAAAACACAAACGTGAGCTAGCCGGCGGGTGTGTGCCGGATACCTCTCCGATGCCTAAGTCAGCGAAATAGCCAAACAGACAAAAAGCTCTATGTATTCGGAAATCAAAGTTGTGTTACCTCTCCATAGGTGATGCTATGAGCTTTTATAGGTTCCGCGTGGCACAATCCAAATAGGACTCTTATTCCTCCATGTAGAGTCCTCCTAGGAATCATACTCCTGAAAGATAATGCTTATCCTTCAACACCCCTCTCACTGCCTAAACCAAGTGAGATGGTCCTAGCTCGGTGGTATGTCCAAACGACCGAGCTAGCATTGCCATGGTATAATGATAATGTAACCGAGCTAACAATACTCATGTTACTTTTACCCCGGCATTTTATGTGTGACATGTACCTCGGCTACGCCTGAAGACCGTGCTAACCATAGCGTACTTGGACCGAGCTACTCAACAGCAAGACCCTGAGTAGAAGCCAAAAATACCTCGGTTCAAGATGGTTGGACCGAGCTAACTGTCACCGCGCCGACCATGGTGACCGAGCTAAACACCAAGCGCTTTCGGACCGAGCTATCTGCAAGGCTCCTCTAGACCGGACTAATTACAAGGCCCTTTTACTCGGTCTTTCTTACTGTGGCCCACAGAATGGCCCAGTACCCAGCTCGGCCCAATTTACATATAAATTACCCTCTCAGTTAATGATGACTCTCATTGTAATGAATTTTTTATTATTATTTTAGTCAACCAAACATGAGAAGTGTAAGGAATGTTTGAACTTTATTACAGTGAACCAAATACTACCTAATTGATCAATTATCAGGAGTAAAGTCCTATCAATCAATCGTTGAAACTAATTGATTAAGTGATTTGATTTTCTAAATTATTATGTAAATGAATTATTATATATATACTCTTATATATTTCCCACTTTCAACCCAATTTATAAAAAAAAAATTAACTGGAATATTAATTATGAAAGATGATAGTTATTGTGTGGTTGTGCGTGCACCTATAGATGCAAAAATAACTAAAACTTATTTAATACTGCATGCTTACCATCTCGCACATGATCAGCACCACTATATATGCGAATATAATAGATGAATAGTGATTCGGTAAAAAAAATCAAAGACTCATGTTTCAAATACTAGGAAATTTTTAAAAAAAAAAAAAAAAAAAAAAAAGTAATGGTAGGCCATTACATGCAATAGTTTTTGATAAAATCACACAATATAAAATCACATCCAAAGAACAAAACATCCTTACAAAAGAAAAAAAAAATAAAAAATAGACAATTCAAGAAATGGGTATTGATAAGAATACAAACACAATTCTAGATCTTCAATTTGCACAAACAAAATGATAAAATAATAATAATAATTAAAAAGAAAAAAAAGGAAAAAGAAACAGGATGAATCAATGAATGAATAGGGAACTGGTACAAACATCCATCCAAACAATGGTGTTATAGAGATGGAGGCCAATAGATTTGCTCCAAACGACCATTATTTCTCTCTGATTGGTGAGTCTGATTGCCTTAAGTTCACTGTCAACATTGTGCCCATCTACAGTGGCTTTGTCAATTGCCTTGCTCATATGAATCTTCACACTCTCTATAATCTCCATCGGATCGTGCTCTACCCATCCGCAGATTCACAAACAAAACAACAATAAAAAACAGAGTAATCACAGAGAGAGAGAGAGAGAGAGAGAGAGAGTTCTTCATACCCTGCTTGTGGGTAGAACTGGCGTGGAGATGACTGGAGGAAGTGGCACAAGTGATGACTGGATGAAGTGATGAGCAGCACCATGGCTGAGGGTGGGTGTTTTGAAAATTGAAAATTTGGACTGATACTGAAAGAAAAAAAGAGGAGAGTTTATAGAAAGAGTTTGATAAGCGTGGGTCTCTTTTTTGTAGGGAGTGGATGGGTGTGTTTTAAAATTTAAAAAGTGAAAAGGTGATATGCGACAAATAAGGATAGATGGTTGCAAAGTTTGTGGCTCTTGGTCGGGAAATTTAGATAGAGTGAGAGAGAAAGTCTTCATCTGAGCTGTCCATAGAGGAAAGTTTATAGAGAGCTCGATAAGCGTGGGTCTCTTTTTTGTAGGGAGTGGATGAGTGTGTTTTAAAATTTAAAAAGTGGAAAGGTGAGGTGCGACAGATAATGATGGGCGGTTGCAAAGTTTGTGGCTTGTGGGTGGTAAATTCAGATAGAGTGAGAGAGAATGTTTTCATCTGAGCTGTCCATCTAAATATAGAAATGAATCAGGACCATTAAAATGTCCTAGTAGGACAATTGTCTCTAACATATTTTTAAAAACCTTTGTGCCTTATTATATAGATGTTGAAGATTCATATGAGATCTAAATTTATAAAGTCTCTCAAGTATTCAATATATTTAAAAATAATAATTAATTGTTCAAATTCGTTTAATTTGTGGACTAAAAAATTCATTAATATAATCTCCACTACACACAGTAAAATCTGACTCCTAATTGTGGGATCTCATACTTTTTCATATAATATGAATAAAAATAAGTGAACAAAAAGTAGGAAAAAAAACAAATAGAGAGAAAAATAAAAATGGAAGAAAACAAAAAAAAAAATTTAAAAATTAAAAAAAGAGAGGAAGGTGGGATAATGGGATCATAGAAGGATTGGGAAGAAAAGGAAAAAGTAAGTGAGAGAAGCGGAAAAATAAAAAATTGTACATGTAGGATATTTTTTGAAAAAAATATAATTTGAATAGATTTGAGCCGTTCAAATGTCCTAGTAGGACAAATGTGTAAAGGACAAATTCAAAAACTATCATGTTTTATTATATAAATGTTGAAGATTCCTATGAGATCTAAATTTATAAAGCATATCATGTATTCAATGTATTTAAAAATAATAATTATTTGTTCAAATTAATTTAATTTGTGAACTATAAAATTCATTAATTTAATCTCCACTACACGGAGTAAAATCTGTCTCACAATTATGGGATCGTTAACTTTTCCATATAATATGAATAAAAAATAAATGAACAAAAAGGAGAAAAAAAAAACAAATAGAGAGAAAAATGAAAATGGGATAAAATATAAAAATAAAAAGAAAAGAGAGAGGAAGGTGGGATCATGAGATCATAGAATGATGGGTGAGAAAATGAAAAAGTAATAGAGAGAAGCGGAAAGTAGAAAATGTACATGTAGAATATTTTTTGAAAAATATATCTCAGCCATTGTTTTATAAATTGAATAGATCTGAGCCGTTCAAATGTCCTAGTAGGACAAATATGTATAGGACAAATTCAAAAACCATCAAGTTTTATTATATAGATGTTGAAGATAATATGAGATCTAAATTTACGAAATCTATAATGTATTCAATATATTTAAAAATAATAATTAATTGTTCAAATTCATTTAATTTGTGAACTATAAAATTCATTAATTTAATTTCCACTACACAAAGTAAAATCTGGCTCTTAATTATGGGATCGTAGACTTTCTCATATAATATGAATAAAAAATAAGTGAACAAAAATGAGGGAAAAAAAAACAAATAGAGAGAAAAATAAAAATGGGAGAAAATAAAAAAAAAATAAAAAGAAAAGAGAGAGGTAGGTAGGTGAGATCATGAGATCATAGAAGGATGGGTGAAAAAAGAAAAAAGTAAAAGAGAGAAGCGGGAAAATAGAAAATGTCCGTAGGATATTTTTTGAAAAATATATCTGAGTCGTTGGTTTATAAATTGAATAGATCAGAACCATTCAAATGTCCTAGTTGGACAAATGTGTGCAGGACAAATTCAAAAACCATCCTCTTTTATTATATAGATGTTGAAAATTCATATAAGGTCTAAATTTATGAAGTTAATTAGGTATTCAAAATTTTAAAAATAATAATTAATATATCAAATTCATTTAATTTGTGGACTATAAAATTCATTAATTTAATCTCCACAACACACAGTAAATAAGTAAACAAAAAGGAGAAAATAAAAAAAATAAACAAATAGAGAGAAAAATATAAATGGGAGAAAATTAAAAAATAAAAAGAAAAGAGAGAGGAATGTGTGATCATGGGATCATAGAAGGATGGGTGGGGCAAAAAAAAAAGTAAGAGAGAGAAGCAGGAAAATAGAAAATGTACATATAAGATATTTTAAAAAAAATATATCTTAGTCGTTGTTTTACAATTTGAATAGATCTAAGCTGTACAAATATCCTAATAGGACAAATGTGTGTACGAAAAATTCAAAAATCTATCTGCTTTATTATATAGATATTTAAAAATAATAATTAATTGTTCAAATTCATTTAATTTGTGGACTAAAAAATTCATTAATAAAATCTCTACTATACACAGTAAAATTTGACTCCTAATTCTGGGATCGCAGACTTTTCCATATAATATGAATAAAAATAAGTGATAAAAAATGAGAGAATAAAAAAAATAACAAAATAGATAGAAAAATAAAAATGGGAGAAAATAAAAAGAAAAGAGAGAAAATGGTGAGATTATGGGATCATGGAAGAAGGGGTGTGAGAAAAGGAAAAAGTAAAAGAGAGAAGTGGGAAAATAGAAAATGTATATGTAAGATATTTTTTGAAAAATAGATCTGAGCCGTTGATTTATAATTTGAATAGATCTGAGCCGTCCAAATGTCCTAGCAGGACAAATGTGTGTAGGACAAATTCAAAAACCGTCATGCTTTATTATATAGATGTTAAAGATTCATATGAGATCTAAATTTATGAAGTCTATCAGGTATTCAGTATATTTAAAAATAATAATTAATTGTTCAAATTTATTTAATTAGTGGATTAAAAAATTCATTAATATAATCTTCACTACACACAGTAAAATATGGCTCCTACTTGTGGGATCTTAGACTTTTTCATATAATATGAATAAAAATAAGTGAACATAAAGGAGAAAATAAAAAAATAAAAAAAAAACAAATAGAGAGAAAAATAAAAATGGGTGAAAATAAAAAATAAAAAAAGAGAGGAAGGTGGGATAATGGGGTCATAGAAAGATGGGGAAGAAAATGAAAAAGTAAGAGAAAGAAGCGGAAAAACAGAAAATGTACATGTATGATATTTTTTGAAAAATATATCTCAACCATTATTTTATAATTTGAATAGATCTGAACCGTTCAAATTTCCTAATAGGACAAATGTGTATAAGACAAATTCAGAAACCATACTGTTTTATATATAAATGTTGAAGAATCATATAAGGTCTAAATTTATAAAGTCTATCAGGTATTCAATATATTTATAAATAATAATTAATTATTCAAATTCGTTTAATTTGTTGACTATAAAATTCATTAATTTAATCTCCACTACACACGGTAAAATAAGTGAACAAAAAGGAAAAAAAAAAAAAACAAATAGAGAGAAAAATAAAAATGGGAGAAAATAAAAAAAAATAAAAATAAAAGAGAGAGGAAGGCGGAATCATGGGATCATAGAAGATGGGTGAGCAAAGGAAAAAGTAATAGAGAGAAGCGGGACAATAGAAAATGTACATTAGGATATATTTTGAAAAATATATCTCAGCCTTTCTTTTACAAATTGAATAGATCTGAGTCGTCCAAATATCCTAGTAAGACAAATGAGTGTAAGAAAAATTCAAAAATCATCTTGCTTTATTATATAAATGTTGAAGATTTATATGAGGTCTAAATGTATTAGGTATTCAAAATATTTAAAAATGATAATTAATATATCAAATTCATTAAATTTTTGGACTATAAAATTCATTAATTTAATCTCCACTACGCACAGTAAAATAAGTGAACAAAAAAGGGAAAATAAAAAAAACAAACAAATAGATAGAAAAATAAAAATTGGAGAAAATAAAAAAATAAAAAGAAAAGAGAGAGGAAGGTGGGATCATGGGATCATAGAAGGATGGGTGGGAAAAGGAAAAAGTAAGAGAGAGAAGCAGGAAAATAAAAAATGTAAACGTAGGATATTTTTTGGAAAATATATCTCAGCCGTTGTTTTACCATTTGAATAGATTTGAGCCATCCAAATGTTTTAGTAGGACAAATGTGTGTAAGGCAAATTCAAAAATCATCCTACTTTATTATATAGATATTTTAAAATAATAATTAATTGTTCAAATTTATTTAAGTGGTGGACTAAAAAATTTATTAATAAAATCTCTACTACATACAATAAAATCTGGCTCCTAATTCTGGGATCGTAGACTTTTCCATATAATATGAATAAAAAGAATTGATCAAAAAGGAGAAAAAAAAAAAAAAACAAATAGATAGAAAAATTAAAATGGGAGAAAAAAAAAAAAGAAAAAAAAAAGAGAAAGGAAGGTGGGATCATAGAATGATAGGTTAGAAAAGAAAAAAAGTAAGACAGAAAAGCGAGAAAATAGAAAATATACATGTAAGATATTTTTTTAAAAAAACATCTCAGCTGTTGTTTTACAATTTGAATAGATCTGAGCCGTCCAAATGTCCTAGTAGAACAAATTCAAAAACCGTCCTGCTTTATTATATAGATGTTGAAAAGTCATATGAGATCTAAATTGATAAAGCCTATCAGGTATTCAATATATCTAAAAATAATAATTAATTATTCAAATTTGTTTAATTTGTTGACTATAAAATTCATTAATTTAATTTTCACTACTCACAGTAAAATAAGTGAACAAAATGGAGAAAACAAAAAAATAAAAAAAATAAATAGAGAGAAAAATAAAAATGGAAGAAAATAAAAAGAAAAGAGAGATGAATGCGAGATCATGAGATCACAGAAAGATGGGTGAGAAAAGGAAAAAATAAGATAGAGAAGTGGGTAAATAGAAAATGTACATCTAAGATATATTTTGGAAAATATATTCCAGTTTTTTTTTTTTACAATTTGAATAGATCTGAGCCGTCCAAATGTCCTAATAGGACAAATGTGTGTAAGAAAAATTTAAAAACCATCATATTTTATTGCATAGATATATAATTAAATTGATGTGATAATGATAAATGTATCAATTTAAGGGTTGTTTGGGATGACTTAAATAAGTACACTTTTTGTCTTTTTACGAAAAGATGTGCAGAAAAGTAAAGAGATAATGTGATAAAAGAAGATAAAAAGATAAAAAATACATACTTATTTAGGATAGCCAAATTTGACCTTAATCACATGTATAAAGATAGTGTGACAAGTATTAATTTCCAAATAAGGGTAAACTACCAATAAGTCCTACTTTGAAGACTTATTATCCAATAGGTCCTACTTTAGAGACTTATTACCCATTAAGTCTTATTTGATATAATTTATTAAGTGATAAAGATAAATTTATCAGTCTTTTTTTTATGAATAATTTTATAGTGATAAATTTATCAGTCTCTTTGTTTTATGAATAAATTTTTAGTGATAAATTTATCACTCTCTTATTTTTATTGTGTTAAATTTATTAGTTAGGATCTGTAGGTAAATAAATCTAGTTAACCGGACTAATTGGTAAGTACCCCTAAAAATAAATTATTTCTCTTTTAATTTGGGGATAAAATTGCCTATTCTTTCCGCTCAATCCAGGGGCAAGGGCGCTGGGCTTTGATTGCAGACGTACATATATATATATATATATATACATATAAGCGTCCTCTACTGTCTGTGAGGAGCAAAGCGAGAGGGAGAGGGAGAGGGAGAGGGAGAGAGATTTTTGCACAAAAATGGCGAGCGCAGCTCAGATACCAACCAGTTTCGGGCATGAGCTGAGAGCATGCCTTCGGTGCAGGCTTGTCAAAACCTACGATCAGGTCTCTATCTGCTTGTGTTAATTGCTACAGCGGTTGTCTTATGTATCTCATTGAAATCGTCTCCTTCCTTGTTTCGTTAGGGTTTATTTTTTTAATGACATTATTCATTTATCCTGTATTTATATGTAGTATTATTATTTGGGGCATGTCTATTTGTGGTTAATTTTTCAAAGTTACAGTTTAGGGAATCGGGATGCGAGAACTGCCCCTTCTTTAAGATGGACGAAGATCATGAGCGTGTTGTTGATTGCACTACTCCTAATTTTACTGGGTAATATTATTATTTACCCATCTATCTCTCTCTCTCTCTCTCTCTCTCTCTCTCTCTCTCTCTCAGTTTAGTACAATGTACATAATACATGTTGCTAATTTCATTGTTTGTTTGTTTGTTTTTTTTGGGTGTTTCGTGCTCTCCACATCAATCGCTTCACTTCTATCTTCGTTTAATTTTTTTGGTGAGAATTGTTTTTCAGGATTATCTCAGTCATGGATCCGACCAGAAGTTGGGCTGCTCGATGGCTTCGCATTGGTATGTCGAGCTATTTTTCATTCTAATTGTTTCTTTTTTCTTTTGAAAATTCTGGAAGGTTTTACACTCACATGGTTATTTATTTATGCTCATCTTTTCTTTCTTTCTTTCTTTCTTTCATTCTTTCATTTTTTTTTTCTTTTTTTCTATTTACCCAAATATATATGTATATATATATATATGCTGCTTTTGTGCATAAGTGAGCTAGTGCTTCTTCATTAATTTTTTCTGTTTGGTCTCTGGTTGACACTATACAACATCTTGTTTTGGAAACCTTATGAGCCAGAGTCGCCTACTTTTCGAATTAGGGTTTAGCGCACTCGATTTATAGAGAGCTTGTATGTTGACAAGGACATATGTATGATGTATCTTAGCCTGTGTGGATATGTGTGCCTGGCCTAAAGCCTAAAGCCTAAACGTGAATTTGCTAAAATGTTGTGATTTTTTGGTAAATTTTACAATTATCATTGCTTCTTTCTAATTAGAAAAAACAAGAGGCTAGTCTACAAGCTTGGTAAAACAAACAAGATGAAACATATCTTCTCATAATCATCATTCATCATAATCTGCTGTAATTTTCAATCAACTGTGGTTGCACTCAACTTCAATTAACAATGTTGATGTTATCATATGCATAACACATGTGCATGCACTATACAGCATGCATCAGTTTTGTTAAGTTATAAGTTAACAAAAGACAAACAAATATATATAAGTAAAAAACTACGTAGACAAAATGCGGAAAGGCTATTTGTTAGCCTCATGTGCAAAAAATTTGAAGCAAACGAAAGGTACCAAATTAAAATCCTAAGCTGAATGAGTGGATATAATATAACATGAAGGATGACATGCTCTTCAAACATAAAGACAAACTCGTATGTTGTTGCTATAAATTCCTATTGAATACAAACTCATATGTTGTTGCTATAAATTCCTATTAAATTTATTTTGTAGTTGGCTCAATTATGGCAAAGGTTAGGATTGTACCCAATCTACCCCTCCTTGACCCCCATCAAATGGGGACTAAGTTTGGTATAGTTTTAGTCTGTTCAACTATATTATTAGAAGCTGGCAAGTGTACATGTTGCATGCAACATATTGTGTAGACATTTAATTTTTCCTGTAGGTATAGTAGAAGAAACATGGACATTCACATAGCATGACGACAAACTTCCCATTGTCTCGTTCCTTGAATTTGAGGAAATGACGACAATAACTATTGACACAATATATCTGAGCTAGTGTCAACTAACATAGCCATAACCACAAGAACTTATTGGACTGATGGGTAAGTAATTCCTTTCTCTGATTTTACTTCTTCTTCCATTGTTTTTATCACCCTAGCGGAGGAGGAAACCACCTCCACACAACTATCTCCATGTCTATTGTGTTGATCAACACTAAGTGGCTTCTAAGACCATGTTGGGACCACCATAGTTTGCAAAATACATCTTTGTCTGAGACACCCTCTCCACCCTTCTTCATCCATCACCATACACAACTCTGAGATGCAAACTTTTTCTCTCCTTTGTAGATGCGAGTCTTTGCCTCCAAGAACCTCCACCCAATCCAACACCCAACTTTAAAGTCTCCATTCCAGCAACCTACCTCCCCCTTTTCATATTCCACAAGAAATTTCTACATGACATATGCAGGATGACTCCTTGCCTAGCAGGCCTACTTCATTTCCCAAAAATGTGAGAGATCTTTGGAGTCTTCTCCTTTGCTCCACTATTTTCATTCGATTCCCATCCTTGCCTTGTCCAACAAAGTTGAAAGTCTTCTGCAGTAGCTGAACAATCATCCTCATTTCCCCCGCCTACTAATCTTTCCCCTTTGCTCGAATTATCTATCTTCAAAGAAGATGATAAGCCCTATTCTTCCCTTCAACCCTTCCTTTATGTGTTGGATTGAATATACTGGACCGATTACATATAATATTCTCGAATGACTCTCTCTCTCTCTCTCTCTCTCTCTCTCTCTCTGAAGACAAAAGTTGGTATTGTCTTTAGTTATTTTTTCCTTCTTTCATTTAGCTGCTACATTGCTAAAAATCAGAAGGGCCAAAATAATTGGTTTTCTGCAAATCATTTCTTTCTTTTTTCATTATGTATCATATTGTTGCTTTTTTTTTTTTTTTTTTTCTTTCTTTTCCTGGTGAAATTTGGCATGGTTAGCTTCAGGAAATGCAAAACCATAAATTGCTGAATTATCCTCAATTCGAGAACATAAGAAAACTTAAATGAGTAGGACCAGCTGCAATTTAACTTTGAGTAAATTTAAATAGGATTCTAAACATTACCTTCGACATTTTCTTTTGGACCAATATTTGTTGCATCACTATGTGCTTCTTCTTAAGACTCTTATGTATACGTTCACTGATGTGTGTGTACATGGGTGCTTTATTATGCCACATCATTCTCTCATATGGAAAAATGGAGAGAGAGTTCACAATTAAGCGACAAACATAAGGTTCAGTGAGCAAAAATCATAAGGTTTATTATGCCACATCATTCTCTCATATGGAAAAATGGAGAGAGAGAGTTCACAATTAAGCGACAAACATAAGGTTCAGTGAGCAAAAATCATAAGGTTTATTATGCCACATCATTCTCTCATATGGAAAAATGGAGAGAGAGAGAGTTCACAATTAAGCAACAAGCATAAGGTTTAGTTTGTGGTCTGAACCTTTGAGAGGAAAAGCCTTTGAACCCAAGGAAGAGAGAATTTTTTGGAGAGAAGATAATCTTGTCAGGAAAAACTAAAACAGTCATTTTTATTATTGCGGATCCTGTTCTTATTTTGTTCTTGTTTCATTGTAACTACTTTAGGTGAAAGAAAAAATGTGCAAAAGGAGAAGAGGACTCTTGGAGAAGATAAGAGACATCCCTTTGGAAAAGACTAGAACAATTATCTTTCTCTTCATAAAACCTTGCACTTGAAGAATTTTGCCACCGTTGAGTTTTTGAATTAATATTGAACATGAAATGATATTGATTGATATAATTGAATAACTAGTTTTCCTTTTTTCCAAAAACATTTGATTGTTTATTTCAGTGGAAAATTATGGTTTTAATGACTTGTAACTTGGAATTTATGATCATATTAAACCTTTACCAGGAAGATTTGTCCCTGGTTGTTACACGCTTGCAGTCTCAGAGGCACTTCCCGAGGATCTTCAGGTTTGCAATTTATACTTCCTGCAATTCTTAAATTTTGTTCTCTTAGAATGTATTTTTGTTCTGTGAAGTTGGTCAATATTTACCTTTGGCAATGTATAAGTTTGAACCAAATTATTCATGACTGTTGCATTTTATAATCTTCTCAATGCTCCATGTAAAAATAGTATACAGATGTGTGATACCAGAAATCAGTCCATCAAGTCCATTCCCATAAATGAATCTAATGAATTTCTCAATGACTGAAAACAATGCATTTCTTAAAGTTTTTTTGCTTTCTAAAACCAACATGGTTTCCCTTACAAAAGTTTTACAGTATTCGTACAAACTAGGGTGGCCCAACCCTCAATGAGGCCTCAGGCGAAATTTATATTGTTGCTTTTTAAGTAAAATTCATTTCCATCTTCTATTCTTTTAATTAAAATTTGAGGCTGTGCACATCTTGACTATTAGGGCCTTTGGATAAGGATATTTTTTGGGGCGCGTAATTTTACATACCTAGAAAATGTGTTCACAAAACCAATTGGGTAAATTAAATTCCGAACATACCCTATGAGATTTGCTTAAATTACATATTGACCCTGTAGTTTTGGATATTACATTATGCCGCTTCGAGTTTCTAATTGCATAACAAATAACCCCTTTTATTAATAAATCATCAAAACAATTAACAGTTTTTAATGATGTCAGAAATAGATTTCAATTTACAATTCATGTACTTTTATTGTTGTATAAGAGAATAGTTAGGAATTTTATTTTTTTAGTTAATTCTGTTATATAAAAATTTCTGATAAGGGGATATTTGTTATTTCTATAATCAGAGCAATTTGTATTTTAAGCAAATTTCAAGGGCTGTATTTGTAATTTGCCCTAACTATTTAGAAAAGTCCATGACCCCCACCTAGCTATGAAAGCAAATAAAACACAAATAAAGCATGTGTAAGAAGATCAAAACGAATAAATATGGTGTTATGTGAACATTTCTAGATATTTTTCTAGGCATTTTTTTTAGATATGTATGATTATTCTTTTCTTTTTTATCTGGGTTTTTGAGAAATGAATTGTTTTTACCGTGACGTTGAACAAGGAGGGTTTTTTTTTTTTTTTTTCCTTCCTTCTTTTTAACTCTTTATTATTGGGGCTTTTGAACGTGGAAGATTTTAATTTTTTCAGGCTTTACTATTAGGTCCTTTGGACATGGAAGTTCTTTGTTTTTTCTTTGGCCTTCGGATGAGGAGGAATCTTTTTGTTTACCTTGTGACAGTTATTTTTATTAGGCTTTAGATAAGGAGCTTTTCTTTGGGCATCCAGCAAGTTATTTAGAAATTTAAGGCCTCTTGAAAAAGTGGGCTTTAGGTGGCAACTTCAATGGCCTAGTGATTGAGCACCCTGCCTACAGAAAAACCCAGTTGCCTTGTATATAAGTTTTGAAGAGATTAAATTTGAGAAAAACTGAAATTCTACAGAACACTCAGTGGGGGGACCTTTGGACCTCTTTTTTTCAGTTAGGTGCTAGCTCGCTTGAGTGCACTTTGAGCTGGAGCTTGTGTACATTTTTTGGCAAGTGAAATTGTAGACACCTGCCACTTTGAGCATGGTTTCTGTGGGAGCTTCTGAAGTATTTTCTTATAAACCCTTTGTGACCTGCTCAAAATGCGTATTTGAGTAGGGACATTTTGGGTATGTTTGGTTTGTGTTTGAAAGATGTGTTTTAGAGATAAAAAGTACGAAAATATGTTTGGTTTGGTTTTTTTCAAAAGATGTTTTGGAAAATGATTTTGAGAGAGAGTTTTGAAAAAAGTGATTGATTTGATATGTGTGAGAGAGAGATTTGTTTGGAAAACTTGTTTGGTTTACAAGTTTTGAAAAAAAAAATTGAGAAAATTTGTTTGGTTTGATTACTTTTGAAAACTTATTTGTAAAAAAAATTTCCCAAATTTTTTTCAGAAAACCAAACCAAACGAACCCTTTGCTTTTTTGCAAAATTTTAATTCCAAAACCAATCAGGAACAGGAAAGGGTCAAATAGGTCTATTTGGTGCAAACTGAACTTTGGTCCCATCTCCATTGCACTATGCTCTATGAAGCACAGATATGGATAAAATAAGAGACAATGCGATATAGATATGACGATATAACAAAACCTAAAAAAGTAAGATATGGGTACGACTATGATACGTTTGTAAAAAATTATAATTTTTAGTATTAATACATAAACTCAGACTATCGTGATAAATCCTTCTATATAAATTAGTTATTAGTTTAAGAGTTAATAGCTCTACTTTTTTTTAGTAGGTCCTATAAAAATTTCATTTAAATATAAAGTCTTAACTATCTATATTGCTATTGTGCTTGTCCTTTTACACTTAAATGAAATATACAAAATATTGTACGCAAGTTTTCCATTATTGTTTAATTGCTAAAATTCGATTTTAGTATATTATATTATTAATTTATCCTTGCCTTCTATAAAGTATGTTCTTGGATATGAGACGTATGTGCACATTAAGGATAAGCCAATTTAGTAAATTTTAAAAAGGTAGGATACTACTGTAATCTCACTACTATTTTCTTCTTCTTTAAGTAAAGTATTGAAAAATTATTTTTGTACCATCCTAACAATTATACTCTAATGCTGCAAAATTTATTACGATCTCAATTTTATAATAATTCCGATATGTTACCAAGAGTATCCAAAAAGCATCTGATATTTTTCAAAATTAAAGAAAATTATGGAATATGCTTGTGAAAATTGTATTTTCTGCGAGTACAGTCCAGTGATTGCATTGTCTTTGTGTTGATCTTGAAACTGCAGCACCCAAGACACTCAATGTCACGCCCCGAACCCGCCCTTAGAAGTCCGGCAACGTGACCGGCCAGTAATTCGTAAATTACCTCCGGCCTTACTGTACAAATCATAAATAAAAAGGTCGCGGAAGCAAATGCAAAAACTAATAGTCTAAGAGCTGTGCATTTATATGAACATACATTTACATGCCAAAAAGATGAGTTAATTACCCACTATCTTTACATAACCTGATCATAGATTCATTAACAAACATAGTTACATGCCACAGAGGCAAAATCAAAACAAAGCTCACAACGGCCTTCCAGGCCTAGCCCCATCTCGGAGCACTCAAAACTGGTAGGCTTCAAAATGGCGGCTCGAACAAGAATCCGCCTAGGCTTGACTCCCAGCGTGCTCACCTATAAATACATAAATACAAACAATGAGCTAAAGCTCAGCAAGTAACATAACAGTAAAGAGGTTAGTGAACGAAGTCCGACATTTTCATAAAACCATAATAAATCAACCATAATCATATATCCGTCAAACAGTCATCATAAAAACATACGTAATTGCATACTCCATAGAACATAACATGTGTCGACTAACGACTAGAGTAACGGTCCGGGACAGATTAAACACATACCGAGATCTAAATGGCTGGTCATGGGCTTGTCCTTCCATGCCGCACCCATGACTCATGGCATGGGCACTGCATGTTCTCGCCCCATGACTTAGCGACTATGGATGCCATACTAGATTTGCAATAGAACATTCGTTCACGTAAAACAATCTCATTTCCAAGGCGTATCATATCATAGCACTTTTAGAACATAATTTCATAATAACATATCTTTACAAATGTCACTTACAGAGGGTTTAGAAACCGATGGCACGGTCTTCTCAATTCGACTGCAACAATAACATTATAGCACATTCTCAATTTACATTATCCTTAATCATGCACTTCATTCCTTTCTTTACTTTACTTCATGTTCATTCATTTCATATTCATTCTTTTCCTTCATTACATTCATTCATGTCCATTTCATAATCATAAGATGCGACATAATGCAAGGGAACATAAGAAAATCATGCAGAATAACTTTCCAAACTTTTCTGAAAATAAGCCTTCCCGCTCGAGCGCCCACTTGTCCGCCGAGGGATCAGAACTGGCTTTTGGAAGGGTGATTTCTCACGCCGGGGCTCCCCTCCGCTCGAGCGGACCCTGCGAAAATCTGAAATTCTGGTTCTTCTTCTACTCTTCATCCTTTCCTTTGAAACATTAACTTCCAACTTGAAATCAAAGTTCAAAACTAGTGATCAACAACATGCTTTAATCATCAAACCTCATCACAAAGTCCTCATAAACCATAGCTAAGATCAACCCCATAAACTAAGATGAAAATCATGAACATATACATACAAACTTTATATCTCTATAATCATGGAGGTTTCCCTCAACAATGCCAAATAAACATGAATCATACCATTTAAGGTCATAATCTTGAGTTCAACATGCAAAATACCAAGAATCCACAATCTATTTCATGAAATTAGAGGGAATTTCTTACCTTAAACACTTAATTGAGAGGGTTTGAGCTTAATCCCTTTCCTTTCTTCTTCTTCCCTTGCTCTTCCTCTCTTCCCGAATTCTCTCTCTCTCTCTTCTAGATATTTCTTCTTTCTTTTGTATTGAGTCAAAATGGGGTCAAAGTCCTTATCTATAACCATATATATCAAATAAATAGCTTATACCCAAAACTTGAACCAAACAAGCCTTACGAATCGAATTAAATTGGTCTTCAATTTATTTTCTCAAACAGTTCTAAAAATTCCCGGTATCACATAGACGTGCTCAATTTCATTTTCTGAAGCCATTACGGTTGCCAATTTAAGTCCCAAAGTCATAATTCCAACAGATATTTTACTAATTCAAACAGATATTTCTCAATTAAATCATACTAAAGCATAATTAATTACTGATAATTCCGATTTACGATTCCGGGTCGTTACACTCAACCTAACCTATCAACTCATTATAACCAAAATCCATTCTGTCTACATAAATTGCCCATACACTAGATACCTAGGGGAGTTTATTTCTGATGACATTGTGAGATGAAGCATACTTCTTTGCACAATTTAATTTAATATGTTGAAATTCTTTTGTTAATTTTCTTCTATCTAGTTTGATGCAATCTAGAATCTGATCTTGATTGGTAAATTGTATGTATTTGCAGAATCTTTGTGAAGATGAGCGTGTCCAATATGTACCCCCTAAACGTGTATGATTGAGTAGTTGATCATTACTCCAATAGCTAGTAATATTTGCTCATTTGAGGGTATCCAAATTTTCAGTTTGTAAAAGTAAATGGTTGTCAAAACTAGGGATCAGTTGACACCTTGCCTTTTAGCTCAAGCAAATGGACTCCAGACTTTGTAACATCCTTTTGGTTGTGGGACTTTTTAACTGTCATTAGTTCTTGAATATTCTGCTCTTTGCCTATATCTATATGTCAAGTATGCCAAGGCTTTGAGGATACATGAGAATGTCTCAATCTTGGTGAAAGAGAAAAGACATGTGACCGCTTGTGTTTGAAAGGGTGATATTTGATTGGGGATGATAGAGATTTCTATTCCATTAACAGCTTATAAAAGGAAAACAGTGAAGGAGGGGGCACTCATTTTTAATTTTCAGAATAGAAGCTCATATGTGTTCTTTAAACTATTAAGGAGATAAGTCTTTTAAGTGAGTACACATGGTCATGTGATAAGCTTGACCTATTAGATAACTTCTCTAGAGAAAAGAAAGCAAAATCCAAGGGAAAAGAGTGGGGCTTTAATTGCAAGAATCTTGCATTTCTGATTTGCATTTATTTTTAAAAAGAATGTCTACAAAAAGAAATATATAATTGGACATAAAAACAATTTTAGAAAAGTAGGTCTCACCAATAAATTTTTTAAAATCCTATCTATCTATTTTCTAATTCTGAATTTAACCTTTCGTTAGGAGTATGGATTGGTTTTTTGGTTTTTTTAGTTATTTTATCCTGCAGCTAAAAAGCTTCATTTGGGATAAGTTTTTTTTACTTTTTTGACTTTTGTGAGAAAAAAATAAAATAATTATAATTTAGATGTGATATTTTGTCTTATTAATTTTTTAGTTTATTTTTGTCTTTTTAAAACTAAAATAGTCAAAGTAGTCTATGTCAAACATAGTTATAGTTTGTGTTATATTAGGGTTGAGCAAGGAATCGGTAATTCCCAGTTTAATCCGGTATGTTTGGATTGGTTTTTTGAATTTGCAATTCGGTTTCGGATTGAAAAATTAAAAATTCGTAGTCTACAAATTGGTTCCGAATTGAACTTCACGGTTTCGGATTGGAATTAATCTGGACCGTATATAAATAGCCTATATTTATATTATATACCCTCCCGCATAGAATTTTTTCTTATTCTATATAAAACCTAAACTCAAATATAAATTCGCATAGTATCTTTTTTTATTGCTTTTGTTGGTTAGTTTTTAGTTTTAATTTGTAATGATCTAAATACTTATGGTGGAACCAGTTTTCTTATGGTTGTTTAAATTCTAGAATAGTATATTGTTATTATAGAAAGACATATTGCTATTGTAAAACTAATATAATACTATGTTTATTTTATGAAATTAAAATGTTATATATATATATATATTTTATTTAATTATATGAATCCGTGGTCCTAAACCGATCAATTCCGTGTTTAAATGGATTGGTTCAGATTGGTTCTGCGATTTAAACGGATTGGATTGATTTTAATTTTTTAAGAACCGTAGATAATAGATTAATCTTAATTTTATTCCCATCCGAACCAATTTAGACCATAATCATCCCTATGTTATACATATTGAAAAAAAATGTAGTGAATAAGAAAGTGTAGTTTAACAATGCTATGAACTGGTTTTAATATCCCTGGGTTGAAAATTATTTTGTTTACACGCTTGATAATGTGCAAACATAGCAAATTTATTTATTTATTTTATTGATTTTTAAACTGTGTGATGGACTTTATTTCAAGTGGAATTCTCTATTATTTTAATCAATAGAAAAGTATGTGTTGTTTGAGAGCATCTTTAATGGTTTGTCATTGAAATTGTTATTGTTAAATTATGGCAGCAGTTCATAAAAATGGTAAGTTTTAGCAGCTGTTATCTTTGGCAAATGCCAAAACTATCAAGTCAGCTTCAACCAACTGTTTCCTCACTCCCTCCCTCTCTCTCTTCCTTCCTTTCTCATCATCCTTTTCAAACAAAGAAGCAATTTTCTCCCAATTCCAAACACAGAAGCAATTTTCACCCAATTTCACCCAAAATTGAACAATTTCAAACAGAAGCAAGCTAGTAAAATTTCAATTTCACCAATTTCAAGCAAAAAAAAAAAAAAAAATTAAGAAAATAAACGCGGTGAAGTTAAAAAAAATACTTGACAGAAATTGGAGGGGGAAGAATTCACCGTTCTAGTTTTGATAACAGAAATAGTTGTAGACAAAAGGTGTTTGCTTTCACAGTTTTATGGTCTCTGTGTAACTGTTTTCATTCAATGACAATCCAATCTGTGATCAGATCACAACACCTAAATAAAAAAAAGAACATTCGTTACAAATGGGAATATTTGAAAATCAACACAAAAATCTTTATAAAGAAAAATTACCAGTAAATGAAAGTGAAAATTAGAGGAAAGAAAATAGAACAGGAAATAAGAAGAAGAAGAAGAAGAAGAAGAAGAAGAAGAAAGAACCTTACAAAAAGAAGCATCTGTAGTAAGTATGGAAGGCTTTAGCGAGTGATCTTCCATGTCCATGAGAGATGAAGGAGGTGAGTTTGTGTGATTTGGAGACATAGATGATCGATTCAGAGGGACTTGAGGTGTTTGGAGTCAGATTAGGTAGACGGCGGCGATTGGTAGACGACGACAAGTTGTAGAAGTGAGAGATAATTAGATCTGGGTTCTAGGGGGAGAGAGAGAGAGAGAGAGAGAGAGAGAGAGATGAGTGAGACAAAGAAATGGAGTATGGGGTAGAGAGAGACGGACAGTAGAGAGAGAAGTTCCCACTGTGGGGAGGATCGATCAGTATGGAAAGAGAAGAGATATAGAGAGATAAGAGAGATAGAGTATCTAGAGAATAGAAAGAAGAAGATGATTATAGAGAATAGAGACCGGTGAGAGAAGAAGATATTTCTAGACAATAAAGATCTCAGCCGTTGGAAATGAGAGATAAAGTGTCTTTGTGGAATGTTTAACATGAGCCCAACAGCTCTATATAAATCTGAAAGTAAAAAAACGGTTATTTTTCCAAACAAACAAGACACCAACAACTACTATTAAACGGCTATTTTTTTTTCAATTTGAGTAGTATAAATACACATACCTTGTTTCATCAATTTGAGTTCACGACAACAATTTTTCTTTCAATTATATTTTTCTATTCTATTTTTCACACAATCAGTATGGAAGGTTCATTAAAAACAAAGAGAGGAAAATCATTCACTACTCAAGAAGATGTGCCAATTTGTAGAGTTTGGTGTTACATTACTGAAAACCCAATTGTTGGGAATTCGCAATCTTATGCTCATTAATTTTTAAAAATTGTTGTTCATTGCAGAATGATCACTCAAGAACACAAGTGTTTATCTCATTTTAATAGGGTGTAATTATGAAATATTGCAACAAATTTCGTGGGTGTTTAGCGCGAGTCGAAAATTTACACTCAAGTCGGATGTCTCAAGTTGATATAGTAAGATTTTATCTTCATTTATTATGTTGGTTTTTTTTTTTGTCTTATATAAAAATTAACTAATTAATTAATTTAATATTTTATCAATACAGATGCATCAAGCAAAACTATTATACCATCAAAATGAAAACAAATATTTTGCTTTTGAACATTGTTGGCTAATCTTGCAAAACAATATTAGGTGGCAAGATTTAACTCCTACGAATATAGTGAAGCCAAGGATATATACACCGTTTTCCCCTAATTCCCCTATGGATAATTGCATTTTTCTTGAAGACGACAACAGTCTAAGTGTTGGCAATAATCAAATCGGTGAGAGTAGTGTCTCTGCAAGGGGTAAAAGACCTATGGGTAGGAAAGTTGCAAAAGAATTATTTCGGAGAAATTAAGTTGTTGAAGCTGAAGCCCAAAAAATAAGCATACAATTGGAGACATTTAACCAACATCTTGCTGAAAAGGAAAAGAAAAAAGCTAAAAGAGAAGAAAAAAAGATTTAAGAGTTGCAAGAGATGAAAGAACTTAAAATCAAAAGACAAGAATATGAGATCAAAAAGAAAAAACATTTGATAATAACTACGGACATTTCTCATTTGTACCCTTAGACGAAAGCATATTATATAATGCGAAAAAATGAGATTTTTGCCAAATGGTCCACAAATGTCAGCAACCCAAATTACTATTTTTCCTTACCTCCTGATGAATAATTACGGGAGAATGTATTTTTTACTTTTGCAATGTTATTTATTTGTTAATGTAATTTTTAGTCTTTATTTGCAATGTCATTTTTATGTTCCAATATAATGTAATTTTAAGTATTTAAATTTATTTTTTCAATTTTTTAATTTCTTTTTCATTTTTTTATATTTGTTTAGTCGGGTATAATATAAATATATATATATCTATTTTCAGAAACAGTTAAAAAAAGGTCACAAAAAACAAAAAATAAATTAAAAAAAAAATCATTGAAAAACCTATATCCAAACAATACCTACAAACTTAAAGTAAAGTTGGTCGATATTTACTAAAATAACAAATAAACCATTAGGACACCATTACTATAATTTGACAAAATAACACTATTTATTACCAAATTATAATAATAACAATACTATTTTAACAAACACTATTACATATGCTTTTAGATGCGCGACAAAATCAAAAAATCTTCTAACATCCGTAAATGTTCCTTACTACTTTTCTAAAAAATTGAAAGTGTTTGACAAATACTTCAAATAGTTCAAAATTTTCAATGCTTACATTTTTTTAAAATTGTTTTGTTTTCTCATGTTATCTTTATTAAATATTTTTTTAGTACAAAATAGCAATTAATAAATTAATAATTAAATTATAGGGTTATTTACATGTAGATCCTAATGAGTAGACTTATTGTCTAATAGGTTTTATGGAAAAAATTTGTTATAAAAAAATGTCACTAATTATAAATTTTAGCAACAATTTATAAAAATCATGACAAAAAAAGTCACTAATTGTCAATTTTTAGCGACGTATGTAAAAAATTGTCACCAAAAGTTATTTTTAACAACAATTTTATCAAGATTTATTTTCAATAGGATTTGATGAGAATTAAATTAAACTATTAGGATCTATTGATAATTTACCTTAAATTTTTTATAGCGCATGCTAATCTCTTTTTTTTTAAAATTTGAACTTAATATTTTATTTATCTTGACACTCCATAATTATTGGAACAATTGCCCGGGGTCTATCTTTGTTACAAAACAAACGATTTGTGTGGTGCTCCCACAAGAAATGGCGTGCGGCTAGTATCAAACTTCCATCACTGGAATCACCCACCCTAGCTGCCACCCACCCCCCAACGGTTAAAACAAGTTAGAAAGATTGTAAAATAAATAAATAAATAAATAAATAAATAAATTACTGATGATAATGATATGTAAAAATGTTCAACATCTTAAAAAATTGACAAAATTTCTATATAATGCTCATCTTAAATATTATATAATTTTTTTCCCCTAAATTCCTTACTTTACTTGATGATATGTTGGTCCTGCTTGTTAGTCGTATGCATGCCAAGGGTTAATTGGGACACCCCTTTCAATTATTATTCTAGTTTATTGACTGTGAGGTGAATGAGAATTTGAACTATTTTCAAGGTTTCTTATATTTTTGCTTAAATAGTGTTTAATGAAAATAGTTATTACTTTTTATTTTTATATATAAGAATTAGTGTTACTCTATTTTTTTTGGGGTCAAAAGCCAAGAAAAAGATAAATTGTACTTTTTTTCTCTTACACTGTATAGATTATAAATTTATGTAAGGAATTTAGCAAATGAAAAGAAAAAAGTAAGTGGAATATAATTTGCATTTCATTTATTTTTTAAATTTATTTATTAAATTTGTCATTCAAATATAATCTTAAAAGTATTAAGGATCTTCAATTTTGGCCTTTAAAATTTATATTCCTACTGTGGGTGTTGATTTTTGACCACACAATCAAACGGGAAACTCAGCTGGAGAGTATCGGCAGAATAGATTAAGCCCGAACAACCTGTCACAGAAAGATAAGAATCTGACGGTGGTTCATCCACCCGGGGGCACCCTGACGCTCAAGTCAGTAATCAAATATCTCTCAAAGATAGCAAATTGTGCTTAATTCACAAGAATTAACTTACTGCTCACAGTATATCACAAATAAAAGCATATCTTAGACCCATGAGAGTGCCATGTTTTTATAACCAACACTAACCTGATCCCTGTAAAAGCCTCACTTCAGTGGACTCAGGCTCAATGTCTATCCTGGACCCTCAGTTAGATAGAGATATACTCCCTAAGAGCTTTATTCTTATCCAAACTGAGGTCCTCCCCTGTTCCAAGACTTCTGTCCCTTATCCGCTCATCTCAGATTCTGATATCTCCGCAGATAACCGAGATCACCTCAACATCAAGACCAGACCACGTGATACCTCGGCTGACACTTCGACGTCACCTTGGCCACGTGCTGTCATTCAAAAAATATGTCCTCACAATTGCCTCTTAGATTCTATTAGCTCGACATCCTAAGGTGATGGAACTTATATCGCTTGTTCATATATCATGTCGGCTAAATTCATTCTTCTCTTTCGGTCGAGATCAGGACTCGTCGATTTCAAGTACCCAGGACTCAACTGTCCATCTTTATCAATGACCCAAAACCAAGAACCAAGTTCTTTAACTGAGATTGTTCCTCTAGCCGAGGTTATTGCCTCATTAAATCAAAAACTCTAAGAGTTTTATCTGCGCATGAGCTATTACGCACGATTTTCTCAACCGTTTCCCTCACGCGTCCTTTTCGCATTGGTTCGTACTTGACACGCGCTATCAGGTTGCGTCACTTCTACGCACGTCGTCCAAGGCATTTAATTATGTTTTGCTGCCTTTTCATGTTTTTAACAAAACTTCTCATTTTCTTCACTTTTGAGAATTCAATTTGCTTTCAAACTTTCTCTCTCTAACACCTTTCTTCCAAACCGCCATTTTTCAAGCTTTCAAGCTCTGCAACTACTCCAATTACCTCCTCCGGCGACCTTTTCATCATTTGGTTTCTAATTTTTCACGTCGTCTGACTCCGGCGATCTTTATTCCGACTTCCTTTCTTTCGGCTTCACTCGGTAAGTCCTTAGTTTCTTCTCTTTATTTTCTGGTCATGTTCTTTAATATATCTTTCTTTTGAGTTTTGCCATGTGTTCCACTCGGTATTTGTTGCTGTGAAAGTTACATCTATTTTCGTAGTATGAGATATTTTCTGTTCTTGAATCTGTCTTGTTTCTCGAAATTTCGTCATTGCATTTGCCTTATGATCTTTTGCACATTTGTACTAGTCATTTTGAATGTCTGGCACTGTTCTTGCCCTATTGATATCCCTGTTTTGTTTGATTCTTGAATTTTGTTTGCCTTTGATGCTACTATGACTTTGAATTATCCCCATTTTCTTGCTTTTCTTGTTTGTATTTCCAGATTTTTCCCTTAATTCCTGTTTCCGTAGTTTCTAGGATTGGGATTTGCTTTAGAACCCTGTTTCTTAGGAGAATTGAAACTAGTTCCCCTTAGATCCTCAAAAACCCTTGCACTAGAGCCTGTTTAGGTTTTAGGTGAGGTCTTCAATCTTAAACCTATTACTTCTGTTGTCCAACCCCTTCTTGCCGAGATAATGGGTATGTTCAGGTGAAGGGTAGACACCCCAGAAAAACTAGAACATTTAAGCAGGAGTTCTCCATCCTAGCCGACGTCCATTTGAGGTTAGCTGGGGAGGAGGACTCTATTATGCCCGATGAAAACTTCATGCCCTTCCCTATCGTTGCATTCATTAAATGCAGACTTCAGTTTCCTTTAGACACTCTCTTCCGAGAGATCCTCCACTACTACAAACTTAACCCCATATAACTCGCTATAAATTCATATCGGGTTATAAATGGTATCATCGAATTAGCTCACAGAGAAAAGGCTAGGATCACTTTATCTGACATCAAATTCTGTTATATCATGTGTGGCCTTAAGTCTGAAAAAGGCTACATGTACTACCTTAAGCCCAGATCCACTGCTTTCAAACTAATAACCGACCTCTCAGACTCTAACAAGGGTGCTGGAGATGATTACTTCATTGTCTCGGGCAACTGGGAGTTTACACCTGATGACGATCTCCATTTCTATCCTTTGAGCAGAACAGTTTTAAAGAGGGTAATGGTAAGATTTAGCCATCCTACTATAATTTCATTTTTGTTAAGGCTTGCCAACTCATTTATCTCTACTAATGTTTGCTCCTTGCTTTCTGTAGTTCTCTCTCAGCCAGCAAAGGGATTTCGGCAATCACACGTCCCTAGCCGAGATCTGAAGAGACTTTTAGGTTTGGATATTAATAAGCGTAAAGCCCCTTTGCTGCTTAATTACATCCCGATCTACAAGTCTGCGTTACTTGACGTCCCACGCCGAAGCAAGACTCTCCCATCAACAACAACTTTAACAATTGCTTTATCACCAAGGCCAAATCAGGCCTCTTCATCAGACCCAATAGAGCAGCCCTCCACTTCTGTTTTAGCCCAACTAATCCCACTATCTCAGCTCTGACGCCAACGTCATGCCCTACCAAATGTACCAGCAAGCTGAACTCGTAGCCGCAAACGACAACATTCTAAGGTGTTGGCCTACAATCTAGCCAATCCTCCAATCGCCCTTCCAGCCATTCATTTTGGCACCAAAGTTACACTTGCTACCACTGCCGACGAAATGGGCCGAAAACCAACCGTCATTGAGGACCTTCTAGCCAATATTCCTGGGGTTGTGACGGTGCAGTCCTCCTCTTCTCCATCTCAATCAAAGCCGAAGCCAAAAAGAATAAAGAAGGCCATGACTAAGGCCACAGTGACTCAGATTGACTCTGAGGAAACTGTGCCAATCTCAAAACTTGTCGAGGTTGAGAAGAACGCTACTGCTACTAAAAAGAGGCCATCTGAGGAGGCAACGCCCGATGTTCCCCCATCTAAGAATAAAAAAAGGTAGTAGTAGTTTCCTTCGCAACATGACCTAGGCACCCAAAGTTATGGTAGGGGATAGACCCTTGGTAGCCGGTGACAGCGCGATCAATGACGTCAAGGTTAGTGTCGCCTTGTCAACGGCCGTGCTTCTACTCGAGGATATGAATCATATAGCTGACCTCCATGAATACGAGAACTTCGGCCTGATGATGCAACACTTAGTCTTGGTAAGTCAATTTTTTTTTTTCCTCCTTTTTTAATACTTAGTCAAATCTCATTAATTTGCTTCAATCCTTGCAAGCCATCCAGCATGCACATTCATATCCGATCAAGACAGAGATGACAAGGAAGGAGTTGGCAAGGAAAACTAAGGAAGCTGCCAAACTCCTCTCCTCACTCAATCATGCCGAAGCCAATAATCGAGCTCTGTTGGATTAAGCCAAGGCTTCCAAGGTTGCTTAGAATCAAGCCGAGGAAAAAGCCAAAATGGCTGACGCTGAAGCCGAAGCCGAAGTTGCAAAAGCTGATCTTGAGGCTGCCAAAGCCAAGGCAGTTGAGCTAGAGGCCAAGCTCTAAGAGGCCCTCGACTCAAAAGAGGCTGAGGTCAAGGCGGCCGACGAGAAGGCTTTTGAAGAAGGCCAAGCCGCCGTCCGCGACCAATACAAAGAGCAAGTCAATCTGGCTTGCAACCGAGGTTATTATCTCGGCTGGATAGTGGTGCTCAACTAGATGTCTGTCCCCATGGATTCCCCACTTCGGGATATTAACTAGCTCCAAGTGCCCTTCCCTCCTACTCCGAAAGAATCCGATGATGATGCCAAGGAGGAGGACGCTGAGGAAGAGGCTGAGGAAGAAGCTGCTATTGAGGCCAAGTCTTCCACTCTGAATAAGCAAGTCCTAAACTTCACTCAAGATGATGAGGATGAGGTCTCCAAAAGTGCCTCTCCCAAGAAGACGACATCTGAGGCCGAAGTCCAGGCGGCCAAGAAGAGCTTGGATTTGACTTTGCTCAAAATAGATGCCATGATAGCGGCTGAGAAGGAAACCTTACTGCCGACCGAGGCAGACACAACGCCAATAGCCCTGGTTGAGCAATCCGACATAAATGCCAATACTTCTAGTACTTAGGATTTTTCTTTCTTTACTCTGAACTTTTCTTTCAATTGTAATTTCTCTTTTGTAAGTTGAACAAGTAATCTTCTAGGTCAAGCTGAAGTGCCTTTTTGTTCCCAAACAAGTTTCTTTGTTTGAATGTATGTGATCACTTTTGGCTAAGTGTTGAATGCTCTTTTCATAGATGTCTACTGCTTTCTTTCATGCCTTTCATGCTTCTATACTTAGAACATTTTTGCATTTCTTCAAAGTATACCTTAACTGTATAATAACTTCAAGGTAAAACACCTCGGACATAAACCTTGACTGTTTGCCTCGGCCAACAATTGGGATATCTTGACTAACACTTAAAAATATTAAAATATTTTTACAAGTGTTGTTCAGTCAAGCATTGCCTTTTTTCCTCCATATGCTATCTTCTATTAAGACTTCACCCTTTCCAAGTTTTGACAACCTGGTTGATCACTTCGGGTAATATGTATCTCGGATTTTTATTCATAATTACCTCGGCGAACTGCAACTTGTAAATGTCTCCAAAATTTTAACAAGTGTTTTAAGCCCATTTTAACTTGTAATTTTTTTTTTTAAATTTCAACAAGTACTAAGCTCTTGCTCCCGAGTTTATTTATCATTCCTACTCCTTGCGCCCTATAAGTTCACATTATGCGTGTGTCTAAGGTCTTTCACTGAAGCCAGATTCAAACAAAGACTTCTTGAGGTGTTTCAACCTTTGTTTATCTGTTAATCTAGCTAAAGCAAAATAAGTTCCATCCTGAGTTTAACTCTGCCGACATGGCAAATCTAGGTTAATTCAACTTAGTTCAACTCTATTATATGCAAGTATAATTTAACTTTGTTATATAATAAGTCTAAGTTATTCATCATGTTTCATTCAGAAACATCGCCAACTTAGTTTAATTATATTATATGTAAGTATAATTCAACTCTGCCATATAATAAATCTAAGTTATTCGTCATGTTTCATTCAGAAACATCGCCAACTTAATTCAACTCTATTATATACAAGTATAATTCAACTCTGCCATATAATAAATCTAAGTTATTCATCATATTTCATTCAGAAACATCGCCAACTTAGTTTAACTCTATTATGTACAAGTATAATTCAACTCTGCTATATAATAAGTCTAAGTTATTCATCATGTTTCATTCAAAAATATCGCCAACTTAGTTCAACTCTATTACATGGAAGTATAATTCAACTCTGTCATATAATAAGTCTAAGTTATTTATCATGTTTCATTCGGAAACATCGTCACAGGGCTGGTCAGTCTTATCGCACAAATTTCGAATTCATAAAAATCAAACTAGCATTTTATTGCTTTAGCTAATAAAATAATGACAAACTTAAAAAAAAAAACAAAAATCTAATGATAAAAGAACTTCAAGTTACAAGTGTTCCAAGGTCTTGGCAACTCTTTGCCATCACTGTCTTCAAGCCGATATGCCCCATTATTGCAACCGAGATGATTCTATAAGTTCCTTCCTAGTTTGGGCCAAGTTTTCCCTCCTTGGGATCCTTCTTGTTATTAACGACTTTTCTCAAGACGAGGTCCTTAACCTTGAACTTTCTTGGGTTGACCTTTTTGTTGTAAACCCTAGCAAGTTATTGTCGGTATGCCTCCAGCCGAATTGCTGCTCTCTTTCTTTTCTTCTTTAGCAGGTCCAAATCTCAGGCCAGGAATGCCTCATTAGTCCCATTTTCTACCCCCTGGGTTTTGATTCCAGGGATACCAACTTCCAGTGGGATAACTGCTTTAGTGCCATAAGCCATGGCAAAAGGAGACTCTCCAGTTGATCTTTTCGACATAGTCCGATATGTCCAAAGCGCATTGGGTAACTCTTCTACCCATTTTCCCTTTGCTGCTTCCAGCCTCTTTTTGATCCTGTCCAAGATAGTCTTATTGGATGCTTTTGCCTGGCCATTACTCTGAGGGAAACTTGGAGTAGAGTAGTAGTTCTTGATTTTTTACTTTGTACATAAGCTTTTGATTAGCTTACTATCAAACTGTGTACCATTGTCTAATATTAGTGCCCTTGGGTTCCCAAATGGTGATGATATTCTTTTATATGAAGTTCTTCTGTTGCTATCCACTTTGTAAAGTAATCAGTTGCTACCAGCAGAAACTTCCGTTGTCCAGTTGCTTGGGGTAGTTGTCCAACCGGATCCATGCCCTATTGGGCAAATGGCCAAGGGCTGGATATAGGGTTCAAATCTGCCGCTGGTTGATGTATCAAAGGTGCAAACCTTTGACACTTCTCGCATTTTTTAACGTAGGGTTCAACATCTTTCTGCATGTAAGGCCACCAGTGCCCTTGAGTAATGGCCTTATGAGCAAGTGATCTACCCCTAGCATGGCTTCCACATACTCTTTCATGTATTTCATATAAGAAGTCTTCAACTTGGGAGGGATGCACACATCTTAAAAAGGGTCTAGTAAAGGACCTCCTGTAGAGATGACCTTCTACTGTTAGGCTGAACCTAGCCAACTTCAATCTTGTCTTATGTGCCTCTTTTCGGTCGTCTGGCAGCTTACCATCCCTAAGGAACATTACTATTGCATCCATCCAACTTGGACCCATCTCCACACACATTGCTTCGTACTCTGTGATCAGTGGTTCCACACTTGGGCCTGACAAATAATTAACCTTTATTGTTCATGCCTCTCTTGATTTCATTGCGCTAGCCAGGTTAGCCAAGGCATCGGCATGGCTGTTGTCATCTCAGCTAACCTACTGTAGTCGGCAATTCTAGAATAAGACTAGCAGCCTAACAACTTCTTTGACATAGGCCACCATTCTTTCATCTCAGCTTGTATACTCACATATTGCTTGATTCACAATAAGTTGGGAATCACAGAAGACTACCACCTCATCGGCTTCCATCGCTGCTGCTAGCTTTAACCCTGCGATCAGTGCCTCATATTCTGCTTCATTGTTTGAGGCCTTGAACCCCAAATGAATAGACTGCTCCAACATTCACCCATCTGGCAATACTAATACTACTCCTACTTCCGCTCCTTGACGATTTGAACTTCCATCAACAAGCAAGCGGAAAGAGTCCCCAATGTAGATGTCGTAGGGTTTTGGTTTCTCTACCTTCTTTTGCTCTGTTGGTGTGGGGGTTTTTTAGTCCCAGCTGGGTTTCTTCCTGCTCCACTGGGCATCCGAAGCCATGGCTCATCAGAGTCCGACATGGGATGGCACCAGGAGTGAATTCAGCCACGAAATCGGCCAAAATCGAGCCTTTAATCGCTGTTCTAGGCCCAAATTCTAAGTCATATTGGCCCAAAACTACTGCCCATCTGGCTATCCTTCCTGTCAGATCTCCTTGCTGCAACAGTGACTTCAAAGGATACTCAGTCAGTACCACAATCTTGTGGGCTTGGAAGTAGTGATTCAGTTTCTTCGAAGCCACCACTAAGGTCAGTGTCAATATCTCCAAGGGTAAGTACTTGGTCTCTGCACTTGCTAGGATTTTACTCACATAGTATACTGCCCTTTGTTCTCCTTTCTCTTATTGGATTATGACTAATTCCTCTCTAGGTATTGGATTTGACAGAACTGGAGCTGTTGTCAGGTACTTTTTCAAGTTGGCCAAAGCGACTTCACATTCTTCCGTCTACAGGAAATCTGTGGCCTTCTTTAACAAACTAAAAAATGATTTACATTTATCAGAACTTCTGCTTATAAACCTGTTTAGGGCTGCGGCCTTTCCAGTCAGCATCCGTACTTGTTTTGTCAATGTCGGGCTCTTCAAATCAAGGATGGCCTTGATCTAATCTGGGCTTGCCTCAATGTCCCTTCTAGTAACCAAGTATCCTAGGAACTTACCAGACCTGACTCCAAATGTGCATTTTGAAGCATTGAGTCAGAGCTGATATGTTCTTAGGATATCAAAAACTGCCTTCAAGTCGGCCAGGTGATTCTCAAGTTCTTTGGTCTTCGCGACCGTGTCATCAATGTACACTTCTACTGTTTTGCCAATGAGATGTCTGAACATTTTGGTCACCAACCTCTGGTAAGTTGCTCCTGCATTTTTCAACCCGAATGGCATCACTTTGTAGTAGTACAGCCCTAGGGTGATAAATGCAGTCTTCTCCTCGTCAAGAGGGTACATCGCTATTTGGTGGTATCCCTTAAGCATCTGAGAAACTCATCCTTCCATGCCCTGAAGTGGCATCTATTAATTGATCAATTTTAGGTAATGAGAAATTGTCTTTGAGACAAGCTTTATTCAGGCTGGTGAAGTCCACACAGACCCTCTACTTCTCATTCTTCTTTAACTGTGTTGGACAACAAAGTTGGGTAGTTCACCTCCCGAATAGCCTTGGCTTCCAACAATCTATTCACTTCCTCTTCTACTGCCTCTATATGAATTAATGTCAGCCTTCTTGCCCGCTGAATGACAGGTTTAGCCGACTTGTCTACAGTGAGTTTGTGGCAAGTGACCTCGGGGTCAATGCCAGGCATCTCGTATGGCGTCTTCTATGTTTGCTTGCAAAAACGTTTCTATCTCCCTTTCTTCCTCCTCGGCCAAGCCTGAGCCGAGAAGGAAGAAACGCTCTTCTTCACCTTCTTATACTAGAATCTTCTTCAAAGCTTCCTCACTTTTGTCGGATGGTTCTTTGCCGGCGTTCTCCAGGACCTCCATGTCCTCGTCTTCAATTTTCACCGTTTCTGCCTCTCGCATATTGCAAGTGGATTTCATTGCTACCATGAAGCAATTTTTTGCTTGTACTTGATCCTCTCTAACCTCCTCAATTCCATGCTCCGTTGGGAACTGCAATAGTTAGTGCAATGTTGAGGGAGCACCCTTCATTGTATGCAACCATGGCCTTCCCAAGATAACATTATAAGGGGAGGGAGTATCAATTACTGTAAACTCTATGCTTACCTTTTTGGTGCCTGCTTGCACCTCTAAATTTATTGCCCCCAAGGGCCATGTCGACGTTTCGTTGAATCCGACCATTGGGTTGTTGGATTGTTCCAAATCATCTCGGTGAAGGCCGAGCTCCTTGTAACATCTGACATATATGATGTCATAAGAGTTGCCTTGGTCGATCAAAATACGCCTTACCTGGTATTCTCCGACCTTGAGGGTCACTACCAAAGCATCGTTGTGTGGATGTTGCACTATGTCCAGGTCTGTCTCTGTAAAGGACACCATTGGTCCCTGACACTCATTTGTCCTGGGCCTTTTCTGCTGAACTTGACACACATGTTGTAAATGTCTTACCCTCTGAGTCTCCGCACGCATCTCGTTCTTATTGACCCTGGAGTGAATCACATTGATCACTCGAGGTTTATCTGCTTGCTGTTGTGGTTCTAGTGGAGGTGGTGCTACCGATGCCGGGGGCAGCCTTGCCTACTTTTCCCTCGTTTTAGCCTCATCTACCAGGTTCCTTAAGTGGCCTTGTCTGACCAGGTCTTTCAAATGCGTCTTTAGGGCTCTGCACCCCTGAGTTAGGTGCCCATCCTCATTGTGGTAAGCATAGTGCTTCCCAAGGCTTCTTCCCATAAATTCGCCAAAAATCTTCTCTGGGGCTCTATAATACAGCTAGTTCCTGATCCTTTCCAGAACTTTATAAACCAAGATTCGGAACACAGTAGTAACTGCCTGTGTAGTCTTCAACCCTGTTTCTTACCTGTTATACCCAGTATTACCTCAACCTCGTTTCGACGAGCCGTTTCTCTTCTCTTGCTTCAACGCTCTTGTTCTCGGTGTATCCTCTTCTACTCTAGTATATTTCTCGATCCTTGCCATGAGCTCCCCCATACTTTTTGGTAGAGTCTTTGCTAACAACTTCTGAAGCATGCAATCATCTTCCAAGCCGTTCTTAAAAGACACGACCGCCAACTCCTGTTTGCATCTCGATATTCGGTTGAACACCTCATAATACCTTTTGGCATAAGCCCTAAAGCTTTCACCCTCGCCAATCTTCAAAGCCATCAGGGAGTCTACCCTTAATGGCTACAATTTGTTCATGACAAACCTAGCCATAAACATCTCAGCCAGGTCTTTCCAACTTTTGACAGTTACTTTCGACAACTTGTGAAATCAATCTGATGCAATTTTCCCAAAGGATGAAGGGAACACCTTGCATAATAATGGTTCATTCCTGGTATATAAAGCCATTGACTTCAGATATAAGACGACATGAAAATTTGGGTTGGACTTATCGTCGTATATCTGGAACCTCGACATATAGAACCTTTTTGGGGCCTCAAACCTATCCAGCTCTACTGAAAACGGCGTTCTTAGCTTAATAGGGGAGGTGACCTCGGCATTTTGCCGCTTCCTCTGGAAGTAGTCCCTCAAATCCTCCTTAGTCCAACTAGGAGCTCGACTGTCAACAGACTTCAGCCTTTTTGATGCGCTGCTCCCGGTATCGTTGTGTGTCCTCTTGGACTTCTCTTCGTTCACCGTGTCAAAACAAAGTTCTTTCCCCTGAACATGCCGATGTTCTTTGATATAAGTTCCTTTGGTTTGTGGCGTCCTCTAGGACTCTCCTCTCATTGATTTTGCTCACCTGACATCCCGTGAAGGTCGATGTGAGCGCTTCTTCTCCTTATTGTGCTGAAGGACTGCTGGGATTGCTTTCTGCCCCCCCTCTGGGCATCATTCTTGGTCGCTGGCATCGGCGTGTCTTTCAGCAAAAACGGTGGTTGCATGACATTGTTCTACATCATAAAGTTGACAACCGATTGCAGGTTTGCCAACTTGTTTGCCATTCCCTTCATCTCGTCATCCCTCTTCAGGCATCTGTCTTTCCACACCTGGAGGGCGCTTTCATTGTAATACTCGTCTCGGCCTGATTTCTTCGATGTGTCACCCTCCTAGCTAACGTCCTTCTTTCCGAGATTCTGATCCTGTACTCTTTCATTATGGTTTTCTTCCTCCATGTTAAGATCGGCATGTTTTCTAGATGTTGTCTCCAATCTTTTCTCCCTGCTCGTTGTTGGTCATCTATTCTCTTTATGTTCCCACAGATGGCCCCAAATTGTGGGTGTTGATTTCTGACCATACAACTAAACGGGAAACTCAGTTGAAGAGCACCGGCAGAATACATTAAGCCCGAACAACCTGTCATAGAAAGATAAGAATCCGGCGGTGGTTCATCCACCCAGGGGCACTCTAACGCTCAAGTTAGTAATCAAATATCTCTCAAAGATAGCAAATTGTGCTTAACTCACAAGAATTAACTTACTGCTCACAGTATATTACAAATAAAAGTATACCTTAGACCCACGAGGGTGCCATGTTTTTATAACCAACACTGACCTGATCCTTGTAGAAGCCTCACTATAGTGGATTCAGGCTCAATGCTTATCTTAAACCCTCATAGGGATAAACTCCCTAAGAGTTTTATCGTTATCCAGACTGAGGTCCTCCCCTATTCCAGGACTCCTGTCCTTTATCCACTCATCTCGGATTCCGATATCTCCGTAGATAATCTCAGCCTAGCCGAGATCACCTTGGCATTAAGACCAGACCACGTGGCACCTCGGCTGACACTTCGGTGTCACCTTGGCTACGTGTTGTCATTTAAAAAATATGTCCCCACACCTACTTTGATTATCAAAATATAAAATCCCTTCTAACTTCGATCATTCACTAACTTTTGTTAAAAATTGAACAAAAATATCATCTGAACCCAACTTGGTGTCAGTTGAATTATATTGACTTCCTTTGAAATTTAAAAATAAAAATATAACAAGTTTTATAAATTTAGTATAATTATATTGAATTCTTTTAAGATTTTAATTGATATAACACTTAATTTATTTTCATCAATTATTCGTTAGTCATATGGATGAAAAAATAATGACATCTCTTTTATACTCGTTGTCACCATAAATTTGTAATTTTTTTATTATTTATTATTTATATAATTGTAGGACATGTGACACTCTCCTACTCATTTGAAAGTTATGAAAAGTTATGAAGTACTAAACACATGTGAAAAGATGATGGAGGATAAAGTAAAGGACAAAGCGGAGAACATGGAGCATAAAGTGGAAGTTAAAAGAAGTTATGAAAGACCATAGAGCATGAAATGGAGAAAATTACTCAACCAAAAAGAAATGGAGAAGATGGAAGAATAGGGTAGTTACTAAGTAGTTTTTTTGGGTAAATTACAAATACACTCCATGAGATTTGATTAAAATACGAATCGCCCTCTGTGATTTTGGAAATTACATTCCACCCCCTGAGGTTCCTAATTTCATAACAAATCGTTAATTTTATTAATAAATCATCAAGTTAATTAATAGTTTTTAATGATGTTAGAAATATGTTTCAATTAATAATTTAGGTAATTTTATTATTGTATAGAAGAACAATTATGAATTTCATTTTTTTAATTAATTCTGTTAAATAAAAAATACTAACAAAGAGGTATTTGTAATTTTTTAAACCATAGGGGGCAATCTATATTTTAAGCAAACCTCAGGGGTGTATTTGTAATAGCTTTTTCCTACAAGTCTTTGCCTATAAAAAGCCATTTAGGGCTACATTGTAATGATCCATTTCAAATCAAAGACAATTGATTTCTATTTTTCTTGTCATTTATATTTCCTACACTTTATTTTATGCACTTCCTTTTCGAAGTGTAGGAGTAGACGTGAATTAATGGTTATTTTGATTGTTCACTCAATTGAGCCAAAAGAACTATCAACGTAATCGCTTCATAATTGACTTGAATTTCATCTAAAAGGATTTTTCAATTCTTATTGGTATGCTCGTATATTTTTATTCGTACGATAAATAAGCCAACAATACTGATATATATATATATATATATATTTGTCATTGTTTATCTTTATATTTTCAAACATCTATATTAGTTTCGACCTTTTTAATCATATAAAGTCAATATAATTATGTCAAAAAATTGTATGATATATTGCATTTGTTTTAAATCTTAAGAGAGATCAGTGTAATTTGCTCATTGAATTTGTAAGTGATGTCAAAAAAATTTATTCAGGTAAATAAAAAAAAATAGTAATACTTAAGTGGATTATAGATTTGTGAAAGAAAAAGATAATGAAAGAAAAATATAAAAAATAATAATTTATATTTCATTTATATAATTTTCTCCTAAAATTCCTATCCAAATATAAAATAGTTTCAGAAAACTAATAGGTGGAAGTGTTTTTATTTCTATTTTCATGGTCGGCCATGTGTATTGATTATTGAATAAATTTGAAAGAAATAAGATATTAAAAAAAAATTTAAAAATTAAAAGTAAAATAATATCCTTGTATCCCAAGAAAACCATGGGGTATGGTATGGTGTGGTATAGTACAATTTTAAAACGAGAGGCTTAAGTTGAGGGGGGTGGTTTGGTGAATCAAGATCTTCGGTAGCCCTTTTCTGTAGCCCTCCCCGTCGCCCTTACCGAAACGACGTCGTTTTGATTATTTTTTTTTTTTTTTTTGGTCCAAAATTCGAATTTCCCGCTTGTTTTCTTTCTTAGCTGTGTGTCTTGGTTTGTTTAGCCCTAAGACAGAGAGACGGCAGACGAAGAGAGATGAGAGTGATGGTGGAGAGCCGCGACGGCGACGGCGAACGAAGGATGGTGGAGGGCTGCGACGGTGAAGGACGAATGGCGGAGGAGAGCGCCATCGGCAGAGCATGGCGGAGGTGGAAGCTGCCATGGCGAAAAGAGCGAAGCACGGCGGAGGGACGAAGCACTGAGGAGGTAAAATAAGTGAATATCTGTAGCTGATATTTTGAAGATTATTGTAGCTGATATATACATATATATATATATATATATATGAAGTATTATTTCAGTTATTTTTTAAATTCTGTTCATTTTTTCAGTTAATTTATTGACCTAGTGATGGAATTGTTCAAAAAGGTATATTCCACTACCAAACATTACAAAAATGTTAACAGAATTCTGTTAATTGAAAAAAAATTTGACCCAGAAACAATTGGGTATGAGAAATAAATTAGATCATTTCATATTTTTGTGAAATTCATCATCATTATTATTATTTTTATTATTTCGAAATTGTTTATTGAAGACAGGAGTTGAAATTCAAAATTGTGTATTAAAAACACTCCAAAAACAATTGGGTATGAGAAATAAATTAAAAACAACTTGGGTTCTTTGAGTATGGTTTTAAAAAAGAAAAGAAAAGAAAGGCCTTTGTTCTAGTGGTTTAAAAACAATTTGGGTTCTTGAGTATGGTTTAAAACAAATTGTTCTTGAGTATTGGATTATGGGATTTAGAGGTACCTTTGTTCTAGTGGCTGCATAAATTGGGCTGTTCTTATTTTTAAGTCTGATGCTTTGAATAATGATATGAGGGGCTAGGAATTTTTCCCCACTAATTTTAAATTCATGTAATCTCTTCGTTCCAAATATATCTGGTGATTATCGAGCATTGATTCATGAAGTGGCCCTTTAGGGGATAAGTGCTTCATAGAATTCAAACTTGTAACAAACATTTCTGGGAATTAGCTTATTTGATTATTCATCAGTCCCACTTATTTGATTATTCATCAGTCCTCATATCATTATTCATATCATTCATCAGTCCCACTAATAAAAAGTTAAAAGTAAAAAATCCTATCCATCAATTTTTGGGAATTAGGTTATTTGATTATTTGTATGGTACTCAATTGTAGGTAATGGAAGAAAATAATGTTGTTGATGAGTTGGGTAGTTGTGGTTGGAAGCCAAAATTGGGCATGTCTTTTGACTGTGAACAAGCTGCATATGACTTTTATAATAACTATGGCGGGAAGGTGGGGTTTAGTATTAGGAAGTCGTATGCACACAAGAACAAACAAACCAAGGAAATAACTTCACGGAATTTTGTATGTTATAAAGAGGGAACTCGGGGTATTGACAAACGAGATCCACTAGTAAAATTTCCAAGACAAGAGGTGCGATGTGGTTGTGGTGCCCGATTGAGTATAAAGTTAGATAGAAATTTAGGGAAATATGTTGTAATTGATTTTGTTGAACATCACAATCATGACCTTGTGCGTCAAGAGTGTGTTCATATGTTGCCATCCCAAAGAAAAATATCTACCACCCAAGCAATTGAAGTAGAATTGGCTTCAGAATCTGGAATTCCTCTTAGGTCTGCTTATGAGCTATTGGGTAGGGAATGTGGTGGAAGAGCATCACTTGGCTTCACCAAATTGGACCAAAAAAATTATTTAAGATCGAAGAGACAAAAAGATTTGGAATATGGAGAAGCGGGTAGTGTGTTACAATACTTTCGTAAGAAAACTGTGAAAAATTCATCCTTTTATTATGCAGTCCAATTAGATTGTGAAGAGCAGATAACTAATATATTTTGGGCCGATGCTCAAATGATAATGGACTATGCTCAATTTGGTGATGTAGTGACCTTTGACACTACTTACAAAATAAATAACGAGCATAGACCTTTTGGAACCTTTGTTGGATTTAATCATCATCGAGAAACGGTTATATTCGGTGCAGCGTTGATGTATGATGAGACTAGGGCTGTTCAAAAATCCGTTCAAACCGGTAATCCGGACCGAACCAGACCGAATTGTACGGTTTGGTTCGGTTCTATTAAGAATTGGTTCGGTTTCGGATTAAGAAATATGAGAACCGTAAAAACGGTTCGGTTAATGGATTTTATGAAAAAACCGCGGTTCGAACCGAACCGAACCGAATTTTAAAAGATATATATATATATATAATATCAAGTTTTATTTTTATTAATTGATTTTTTATAATTTTAATGATATTAGGATGGTATAGATATGTAATATTAAGTAATGCCTTAATATTATTAGTTTTTATCATGAGTTAAATGTAATTAGTTTGAGTAATTATTTTGCTAATATTAACAATTTATTCTAGTAAATAGAAATTTTTGGGCAATAAAACCAAACCGAACCGAACTGCGTTTTTTGGTTTGGTTCGTCCGATTTACAAATGTAACGGTCTGGTTTGGTTCTCAAAATCACAGAACCGTTAGAATCGGTTCGGTTCTTGAATTTTCTCAGAACCGAACCAATCCGAACCGTGTACACCCCCAGATGAGACTGCTGAATCATTCACATGGTTGTTTCAGATTTTTTTGGAGGCAATGTCAAACAAAGCTCCAAAAACTATTTTCACAGATCAAGATGCTGCAATGGCTAAGGCCATTCCAATTGTCATGCCTAATACAAACCACCGACTTTGCACATGGCATTTGATGCAAAACGCTGTGAAGCATGTAAGTTGTCTTTTTGGAGATGTGGGGGTGAAGGGTGTGTTTGCAAAATTTATGCATGAAATTGATGATGAAGAAGAATTTAGAATACGATGGGACCAAATGCTTGATAGGTATGATGCACACAACAATCATTGGTTAAAGCAAACTTTTGGTGTGAAAGACAAATGGGGATGGCCATATGTTATGAATTCCTGGGCAGCTGGAATGAGTACCACTCAACTAAGTGAATCATTCAATGCATGTTTGAAGGATTATCTCAATTGTGATCATAACTTGATGGAATTTTTCATGCACTTTGAGAGGGTGCTCTATGACAAGAGGTATAAAGAATTGGAAGCCGAATATAATTTGTCCCAAAAATTGCCAAGGGTTTCCATTCCAACTTTGATGTTAAAGCAAATGGCAGATATTTACACGAAAATAATTTTTGAGGAATTTCAAAATGAGTACGTGCAGTCCATTGAAGCATCCATTGTAGGCACTCTTAATGATGGTGTGCATTACCATTTTCACAATTCGAACTGGGAGATGGAAACAAAGATAACAATGTGATAATGCATAGAGATGGTTTTTGAGTTGTAGTTGCAAGAAGTTTGAAGTGAAGGGAATAGTGTGTCGACATTCTTTGAAGGTGCTTAGAGAAATATTGAATGCAAAAGACCTTCTGCACAATACATCTTGAAACGATGGACTAAGAAAGCAAGGGAAAGTGTGAAAGATAGCCGTGGGTATGATGTGAAGGTGATGTGAAACTACATCAAACGATCGATATAGGTCATTGATGAATATGTTTAGAGCAATAGCAAGTAGAGCCGGAAAGTGAAGAAACTTATCATTTGTCACTTGCAAAAGGTGAAGCATTGAGCGTAATGGTTGAAGAGAAATTAAGTGTGCACACTTGTGGTGAAGTGGAGGTCATTGACTTGAGAAATTCCTCAACTAACACATGCCCACTGAGTGAGGAAGTAGATTGTCCAATCCAAGCTAAGGGATCAAGAAAAGACAAGCAACTACTAAGGAAGAAGGAGGATCAAGGCGGGATGGAAAAATCAATTGCGAAGAAGAAAAGAATGCAATCTAAGCAGGTAATTAATTTTGTTATGTGTGATTGTTATGTGTTATCAATTTTGTGTTATGTGTGTTTGGAAAATCATGAATTAAATAAATTGGTTGTTTGCAGGGTGATGGTATTTGTACTCCTGAAGGTCAATCTGAGCCTCCTGTCGCCATGGGTAATATTTGTAGTCAGGTAATATTTACTATTATTTGCAACCTTGTATTAATCTTGCAATATTTATTATTGTGTGCAACTAGTAGCGTGATATTTATTATTTTGTGATGCATGTAGGGTGGTTCTTTTCTTGCTTCTCAAGGTCAATCTGAACCGTCTTCCGCCTTGGGTACCCATTCAATACAAGTAATATTTAATTTTGTATGCAACCTTTGACATGCATACACCTTAGGTCAATTGAACCTCATACGGCACCAACATATCTTCAATTGCTTTTTCTTGCAATATAGTCATGTGAATTTTATTTTTCGTGCATTGGTTCTATAGGGTATAACAGTTTACACTCCGCAAGGTCAATCTCGACCTCCTTTCGCCATGGGTAGTCATTATGTAGAGGTAATATAGAAACTTATTACTTGTTAGTAAAAATGAAAATTCATTATTGTGTGTGTTTTAATTTCACTTATTCTTTTCTTTATGTTGGTTTACTTTAGGGTGTTTACACTTCACAAGGTCAATCTTGACCTCCTTTTGGCATGAGTAGTAATTATGTTGAGGTAATATTTCATATTATCTGTTTTTTCAAAATGAAAATGCATTATTACTTTTTTTCATTTTCACTTATTCTTTTGTTTATGTTGGTTTAATTTAGGGTGTTTATACTCTACAAGGTCAATCTCGACCTCCTTTTGGCATGAGTAGTAATTATGTTGAGGTATTGTTGTCATATTGTATGTTTTTTAAAATGAAAATGCGTTAGTGCGTTAGTACTTTTTTTTTTTTCACTTATTCTTTTGTTTACGTTGGTTTACTTTAGGGTGTTTGTACTCCACAAGGTCAATCTCGACCTCCTTTTGGCATGAGTAGTAATTATGTTGAGGTATTCTTTTCATATTGTATGTTTTTTAAAAAGAAAATGCATTAGTATTTCTTTTGTTTTTCACATATTCTTTTGTTTTATGTTTGGTTTGGTTTAGGGTCATGGTCGTGCAATTTATAATTCTCAATCTCAATCTCAATCTGGACCTGAATTCCAATCTCAACCTCCCTTTGCCATGGGTCGTACATATGATGTGAGTAGTAATTACTTACATACTTTACATTCAAATGGTAGTATAGATTGTATAAATATTTTAATAAATGTATCACTATTGCAGGGAAATAACGCGCCCCAGTCAATGCCGCCTCATTCAATGCCTTTAGTATATTCCAGTCAAACATCGTTTCAGGAGTTGCTTCGAGGTAGTAGTGCAGTCCAACTGTCGCAAGCCTCATATAGTCCTGCTGACAGTTATGTGAATGGACATCCTTGGAAGGCTTGCACCAAACAATGATGTTATTATATTGGTGTATTTTTTTTTTTTATGATTGGTGGGATTTGGATATTTGTGATGGACATATTATTTATGTATTTTTATGTGATGGACATCTTATTTTTGTATTTTTATGGATATTTTGGATGGACATATTTTTTATGTATTTTTAATGATTGGTGGGATTTGGATGTTTTTGATGGACATTTTTTTATGTAAATTTAATGTTTCGCGGGATTTGGAGGAAAAGATGGACATAGACATTTTGTGGACCAAATGATTTAGTGTTTCCGAACAATGTTCTTTTTCTGTATGCATATATAAAGTTATTATGGTTGTCATTTACAATGCCTTTATTGTGAGGATGACATAAATGTTTGTTTTAGTCAATATTTTATAGTGGTTGGTGATTAGGGAAATTGGACAGGTTAAATTCCTTGTGGCACAGGTTCTATTTTTTGTTGATTCTACAACCAGGCTTTGCCTTCATTTCCTATATATTTGCTTGTCTCAGCATGGAGAAATGTTTAAGAGTTGATTTTGTTGACTCATGGTGAGGTGATACAGGATGTTGGAGTGATCATATAACTTGTTATTTGAAAAGCTTGCTTTGAGATGCCTCTTTCAGGATTACTTTGAAGAAGCTACACATTTTATGATTTAACATGCTAAAACCCATGGAAGAATTGCGCCTTGCCTGTAAAGGACTGATCAACCATCATGCAACATTATCTTCATTTCCATTCCAACATAACATTAGATTCACTTTCTTTTCATAACATCAATCTACATACATCAACCATCATGCAACATTATCATAGACCTTTTGTGCTCACATAACATTAGATTCACTTTCTTTTCATAACATCAATCTTCATACATCATATACATAACACCCAATTTCATTACTTAACACAGTTGACATAGCATAGTAACTTTAACTTCATTAATTAAACATAGTTTGGATTTTACATGCACATAAAAGTTTCAAAACTAAATACAAGTTCTACAAATACTGGTTTACATTAAGTAGAAATACAAGTTCACTTGAGCAGCACCACTAGCATGGTAAAACCAACCATCACTATGGTTGTGAGCATCATGAATTTGATCGCTTCAAGTCGTTCTCGTTGGTTTGCGTCAAGTCGTTCCAAGATATTCACAAGTTCATTGTTTCTCGCAAAATCATAATCGTATCCGCTCTTTTCGATATTTGATCCACTCTCAATAGGAGCCACTCCCCATGTAAAGTAGTCACAAGCCTTATTTGCGCACTTGAAATACATCTTTTCTGGATTTCTCACTGATTCTGATATGAACACTCCTGCTTTTTTCCCACAGTAGCATCTTCTATTTTCAAAGAATCCAGCATCATTGTTTGAATTGGTTGACATCTCAATCCTAATTACAAGTAAACACAAAAGTCAATTTCAAATACAACACAGATGTAACCAAACTTTCCATGGACATGCATGCATTACATTTTCTTTCTGGGTTAGTGATCAAGAAATTGGGGTAGTGAGCTGGGTGATGTTTATATTTGGAATGATCTGTATTCATAATTGGACAAGCTAACAACTTGAATCTGTGGGTTTCAATCTTCTATTTTTATTAATTTAAACAAGATTGAAGACATATGACACAGTGAAATACATCATCAACCCCATGCAATAACATTACAACATCAATTCTATACATAGACCATGCAATAACATTACAACATCAATTCTAAACAAGAGGGCCAGAACACAAACAGAAATAAGAACACAAAAGCTAATACCTTCGCCTCCCTCATCACATGCTTGTTCACCAAAGCAGCACCAAGTTAAATGCTTTACCTGAGTTCCCGCCCTCCCTCAAATACAAAAACATCGTTTAAGCCTGGCTACATGAATCCTAAGCATATGCAATTCCATTCTAGTTCCTTTGAAAGTTTAACTAAAACACACATTCTTTTCATTACATGTCTACCATATACACATAAAAAATTTAGAAAAGAAAGTAAACATCTCCCCACCTAAAGTTAGTTGGCTTTCTCTAGTTGGTAATATATAAATGAACATAACCTTCTCTATTTTTGACCAGTTCTTTTTAGGCCTTATTTTGCCATTTCAGAACTTACAATCCTTTCTCTCAGGTTGCAGCATGCTAAACCAAGTTCTCCATCCCATCCAATTGCCAACAGAAGCGAACAATAATAGAAATCAAGACTAAGCGGCGCTAAATATTGTCTATCTTGCATTTTTTTTATGTAATAACTTGTAGCTAAATAGAGGGCAGATTGTCTTGCTTTCATTGGTTTGATGATTGAAAGATTGATTGACAAATCAAGAAGCAAAAATGTTTTATCCTAAACTACAATCAATTTATTAACCAAATAAAATAGTGTACATTGATTCAAAGAGAAAGTGAGAGAGAAAGGACATTCAGAAGTCAGAATAACAAATTATCCACCCCTAGAATTTAAAAACAACTAACAGATTCCCCCCCCCCATGCAATAACATTAACCCCATGGAATAACATTACAACATCATTTCTTCACAAAGTTTCTATACATAGACCAATCCCTACAAAAATCGAAAAAAGTACTGTATGTATGTGCAGATTTAAAGTACTGTATACATAGACCAATCCCTACAAAAATCGAAAAACACTTGATTTTCAACCTCTCCCCAAATAGATGTTTTCAAATTTTAAACTTTACCCAAACAAAAAAAATGTTTTAAAAAAAAAAATGTCCCACACAACTTTTTGAGAGTTTTCTCAAAAAAAATGTCTTAAAAAAAAAAAATGTCCCACACACTTTTTGTTCTTATTCTTTGCATGAATCACAGAAGAAGGGAAGAGAGTCAAACCAAATGTGTGTTCGTCGCAAGCCTATCCTCTCTGTCTTCGTCTCTCGCCCTCGCTCCTCGCCTCTCCCGTTCGATTCGCCCTCGCTTCGCCTGTTCAGATCTGCTCCGTCTCAGGTGATTCGTCTCTCGCCGTCGCTCCTCGCCTCTCTGTCTTCGTCGCCTCGCCTCTCCGTTCGATTCGCCTCTCCTCGCCTCTGTCTCTTCAGCTGTGCTTCATCTCAGAGGCTAGGGCACAATTTTGACGAAAGGGGCTGAAAAATAAGAGGGAAATTCGAATTTTGGGACCAAAAAAAAAAATAATCAAAACGACGTCGTTTTTACCAAAACGACGTCGTTTCGGTAAGGGCGACATGGAGGGCTACAGGAAAGGGCTACCGAAGATCTTGATTCGTGGTTTGGTTGCCCAACTTGGCTCTTCGTTCCGGTAATTAATGTATGGCCTGTCCTATGATTGTTGTGAATGAATACTCGCACAAAAAAGCATACTACAACTGTTCGGTGTTGTTTGGCAAGTTGGTTTTAGTCACAATAAACAAAACATCACATCCAATTCATAATTATTACACTCTTCTCTCACAAAAAAAGTCAAAATAGCCAAAAAGTCATTCCCAAACCAAACTTTTTAACCAAGACTAAAATAGTCAAAAAAGTCAAAAAGCCAAAAAGCCAACCCACTTCCCAAACGGAGGCTTGGTTCGTTTGGGAAGGGCTCATTTGGGCTCTTTTGGCTCTTTGAGTCACAAAAGACAGAATAGGCTATTTGAGCTACAACAGACAAAACATCACATCCAACCCATAATCATTACACTCTTCTCTCACAAAAAAAGTCAAAAAAGCCAAAAAATCAAAAAGTCCTTCCCAAACCAAGCTTTTGAGCCCATGCTCAAATAGCCAAAAAAAGTCAAAAAGTCAAAAAGCCAACCCACTTCTCAAACGGAGGCTAAATATGATTGTGATTTGTGGTGGATAATGGATTCTCTGTGATAATTTGGAAAGTTAGCAAAAAATTAGCTTTTAGCTTTTAGGATAATTTTATTTGTACACGCCATTTGTTTTCTATGTACATCATCTCTGAAGACATACACTTAGGGTTGGTTTGGGAAGTGGGTTGGCTTTTTGACTTTTTTGACTATTTTAGCCTGGGCTAAAAAACTTGGTTTGAGAAGAGTTTTTTTTGGCTTTTTTAACTTTTTTTGTGAGAGAAGAGTGTAGCAATTATGGGTTGGATGTGATGTTTTGTCTTTTGTGACTAAAATAGCCTATTTTGTCTTTTGCGGCTAGTTTAGTCACAAACTATCTTCCCAAACAGACTTAATGAATTTAAAATATTTTATGTCTCTCAATCCACACACAATTGTTTCAATTTTACCCTATTCAAAATAATATAATACACACACTCAACACTAAGAGGAGTTTTATTCAAGTTGTTAAATGCTTCAACCTTAATCTCCATTCAAGACTCCAATGTATACACATCTAACTATCAAACAAGTCAATTTATGGTTATTTCAATTTTTGATTGAACAAATCCTTTTGTCAGACCAATTATCATTGACTCAATAACCCCCAAATCTATATGAAGGCACACACATAACATGCAAATACATACATATATACAAAATTTGATAAAAATATTAATTAGAAAAGCAAAAAATTAACTCAAGAAATTTATGAACAATAGCAAAAGATAAAAGTGAATTGTGTATTGAAAAAACCCAAATTTTAAAGTGGGTTTGTAATAATGTCTATATTAGTAATTTATATGAATTTGATTATGTGATTAAACTTAATTACACATGTGATTATGTGTTTGATATGAATTTGTATGTTAAATTATGTGAGTCCTTATGTGATTATGAAGTTATATATGTTGGGCGTAGAAAAATTTGTCGCAATTGGAACCTTGAACTAAAAATTTATAGTCTTGGAGGCGCTAGAAACCAAAACCAAAACCTATTTCATATCTGTGTTTAGCATGATTTTTAGAGCTTACAGTGAAATTTGGCAAAATTACGATTTGTAATGAATTAATTGAGCTTAATTAGCGTAAACCTTAGATTAAGTCAGCCTCATTATGTATGAGATTTTATGTTTAATTGATTAAGGAGATTTGGATTCTAATTGGTGATTACTCTAATGTAATTTGGGATTTATGAGAATTTTAGAGTCTGATTCACATTTGATTTTAATAACAATTTATTTGGAGTTAGAAATTAAGGTCCAGACAACTTAAGGAGGTGAAATTAGTTAGTTTAATTTTAAATACGAACTCATTTGGGAGTTTAATTAATACTCAATTTAGTTTAGTAAAATTGAGATTTATTAATTGGGTCCGAATTGGAATTGATTAAGTTATGAAGATTGAGAATTAAGATTATTATGAATTAAATTTATTTATGAGGTGTTCGATTGAATACGTAATTTATTGACGGAGATTTTGAATTTGATCTAAAATTGAAGACCTTAATAGCTTGGGAAACCAAGATTGATGATGGTGATAAGTTTAATTTGATATTTGGAGCCTTTTGGAGTATTGATTAAAAATCTGATTTAAATTGATAAATTTAGTGATGATTGATTGGGCCTTAATTGAAGTCAATTAAGCTAATTGAGTTATATTGGAATTCACCAATCAAGGTTAAACATGATTAATTGTGATTTAATTAAACAAATTATGTAATTGAGAGTTAAATTAATCCTACTCACGTGATTAATTGTGAAGCTGTGCCAACATATTTTATATTGATCAATTCATGAAACGAGGAGCTGGAGGCTTGCACGTGTGTGTATATTAATTACACTTGTGTTAAAGTTAAGAGTGGGTGTATTAATAAATTTGGTGGGTGTGAAGAGAAGGCTGTGTGTGTATTCATCGTATATACATTGTATTAGATAGCGCCTATTCAATTCATTCTTTAACAACCAGAGAGAGAGAGATTGGGCCGCAAGAAGAGAAAGGCAGAGAGAGAGAGAGAGAAGGAACTCAAGGCTTGAGAATTGAAGGCAGAACAAAGGAGAAGAGGGTTTTTTGGGATACCAAAATTCAAGTTAAAAATTATGAAAAAATCATCTTGAAGTATGAAATTCCATCATCTTTCTACCGTTGTTTAAATAATCTAGACATAAATTGATTCAAGATGGATTTTGAGAGGATTAAAAATGAAGATTTATAGATCAATTATATAAATAGATAAAAATTGAGTTTTGCATATAAAATCAAGTTATGTTGAAGAATATGAGTTTTAATTCTTTAAATTTGTTAAGTTTGAGTTTAATTTTGAGAATTATTATTGATTATTGTGTTATATAAATTACATGCAACAACGATGTGTTGAAAATTTGATCCATGCAATGGAGTTAGGTTCAATTTATGAAAATTAATTTAGAAATTGATTATTTTGGGTTTGATTTTGGAATATCATGCATGAATTGAATCTAATTTCTACATGCATGGACAAATCCTACAAGTTTTAATAGTCTAATTGTACATGCATCATAGTTTTCTTAGAATTAATTTCATGTTTTGATGAAATAAGAACTAAGCTTTGGAAAATTATGAGTTTATGAACAAATGAGTTCAATTTTTAAATTAAAAGAGTTTTGATGTAAATGATCTAAAATTAATCATATTTTCTTGATTAATTAAGAGTTTGTGTGTTTTTAGACAAGCCATGTATGAACCCAAGTTTTGAGGTTATATTTTGAAAGTTTAATTCATGTTTTAGAATTTGTGAGTTTGGAATTGGGCTTGATATGAAGAACATGAATTAAATTTAAATTTGGACAACTATGGAAATAAATTATAATTTATATTTGAGAATCAAAAATTAGTTTGATTTTGAATTAAATTTCATACATGCAAATATTTTTGGAAGGGGCTTTATAGCTTCAAGTAATGTTTCATAGAATAAAGAAAGATGATTTTTGAAACATGGAGAATTTGGCACCAAATCACACGTGCATACATAATTTTGTTGAATCTCATGAATTTGAGTGTCATTTCTACCATTGGAGATGAAATTAAAGTCTACATTTCACAGGTATGCACAATCCATGAAATGTAAAATTTATGTGCATGAGTTATGAAGTTATGGAAATGAATTTGAAATAATTAGGCTTGTATAATGAATCCTTGGAGATTTGAACTTCAAATCTTGTAGAATTGGCATTATATCATGTTAGAAGTTGTATGGTTGATATATGGGACAAAACATGTAAGTTGTATCATTTAAAGTTATGTTTTGAAGCACAAACAACATTCTAGAAAACCCATAAATCGGCTTCATCGCTCGAGCGGAGAAGTTTCCGCTTGAGCGTAGAATGCAAGCAACTAGTATTTTTGCAAACCAAGGGGTCCGCTCAAGCTGCTAATGTTGCACTCGAGCGAAGAGCCCTGTTTCATAAAATTTTGAAAAGCCATCTCCGTTATCTTTTATTTTTAAGCACTCTTAGGCATACATTGGGCATTATAAATGAATTAAAAGAGTAAGAAAGAAGCCTACAAGAATTAAACAAGTTAAGAACGGAATAAATTGTATTGTGATCCGATTTCTATATGTGTTATGAATTGTGTAGGGTCAACTACAAGGGTGAACCAGACATCATAACACTGTGAGTAATACTTTAGTAAAGATATGTCCATATATGCTATTTTTAAATACTACTCATGTGTAAGTGTTCTGGACTCGTGAATTCGAATTATGAACGAGCATTCTATTTGTCTGATTGTGCAAGACTATAATGAAATTGATAAGTATGAAATCATCTGAATGGACCAAAGGTCGTTCTGAATGAATATGAAATGGGCCTAAAGGCCGTTTTGTATATTTGATTACATGGACCAAAGATCATTCTGCAGGGATATGAAATAGGCCCAAGGCCGTTTGATATGTGTGTCAAGGACATGAAATAGGCCTAAGGCCGTTGAATACGAATGTGATCATGATCATGAATATGAATATGCGTATAGATATGAATATGGAAATGATGGACCTGAGGTCATTCTGTAATGTGATTGGGCCTGAGGCCGTTCAATGTTATGATTGGGCCTAAGGCCGTTCTGTAATATTATTAAACAAGCATTTTGGCCCTGAGGTCATTCTGTATGAATGAGTATTTTGGACCCGAGGTCGTTCTGTATGAATGAGTATTATGGACTCGAGATCGTTCTGGGTGAATGAGTACTTTGGACTCGAGGTCGTTTTGCCCCTCTGATACGCCTTGAGCATGATGGATAGGACTTGAAATCGTTATGAGTTGGATTTACATGTATTAAGTATAAATATGAATTACTTAATTAAGAATCTCATTCGTATAACCACTTTACTTTGTTGTTATTCACTGGGCATTAGCTCACTCCTTATATATATGTGTAGGTGAGCAATTGGAGGATCAACATTAGAGTTTACCCCGGAGTCTACCTTTTTGTCAAATCATCCAAGAAGTGCCTCTGTGTAGAGGCTTTGTTTTATTTTGTTAAGCTTGGGTTAGTCTTTGTATTTTGTTAAAAGTTCTTCATGTAGTGTGTGAGATATAAAATACGTCTTCGTACATGTATATATGAAAGTATGTTAAGAATGTTTTAATTACTGTAGTTAATCATGGACGCACAGCTCAATGGACATCATCATTTTTGTTTTGCTTCCGCTTCAGGCCCCAATAAAATTAAATATTTTGAAATTTTGTCTTTGAGGCCGTAGGTAATCTACAGATTACCGGCCGGTTACGATGCTAAACCTATAAGGATGGATTTAGGTCATGACACATTTCCCCTTTCATTCCATTCATCTTGTCTTATTTTCTAATCTTTGCTACTCTGTTGAGTCTATTATTATTTCTTTCTTCTCTCTCTATTTTTATTTATTTTTTTATTTTTTTATCCCATACAAACACAATACAATTGTGTGCATATTCATTTATACACGATGATATTCAGTGCTTCCTCCCTTCTTTGGTGCTAACTGCTGATACAAATTAACTAAGGAATGGAGGCAATCTATTTTCCCTTTTAATTTTTTGAAGGTTTTTTTTAGCCCGTTTTCTTTTGAAAAATGCATAAACATATCATGAATTTGAATTGAGATTTGAAAAAAAAAATGTGTGTAAAATGTAATTTTATTTTATTTATATTTCACTTAATTTTTCATTTTTTCTTTTTAAATTCTTACTCAAATTGATGATCCATGATCCAAATACCACTAAAGATCCATGATCCAAATACCACTGAAAAAGTCAAGTACAATTTTGTACACAATAATTTAATTTACACTATTTTAGATCGTGAAAAAAATTAATTTATATTGAATTCATATTCCCCTCATATTTTCACTTTATTCTTCTTCAAATTGATTCTCAAAATCAAAGACAGTCTTAGTCAATAAATTTTTTCCCTTGGTTCCCAAATCCCAACAATGCAAATGTTCAATTTGTGGGCTAACCAACGAAGCACAAAACAAAACAAAAGACACACTGTTTATACCCTTCATTCAAAAATTGCTAATTCGTGGCGTGGGTGATTTTCTCTCTCCATCTCTTTCTTGATTTCCATTTTTGGGTTGCATTCATTTGCAGTTGTATTGTATTTCTGCAACAAGGTATAGTCAGTGAGAGAGAGAGGATTTAGTAAGTGAAATGGCCAACATATAAATTGAGGGAATATTGAAAGAACTCCCGAATGATGGCCAAGACAAAGATCGTGTGCACCCTCGGCCCGGCTTCTCGAAGTGTGCCTATGCTCGAGAAGCTTCTAAAGGCAGAGGTGAATGGTGCCAAGTTCAACTTCTCCTGTGGTACCCATGAATACTGTAATAACCCCGACCCTGATTAACACTAATTGGAACTTAATTATGCCTGATAATAATTAAGAAGAAATCCGGGACTAATTTGCATATGCATTGCATGAATTATGTGTTTCTATCTGTTCGGTGTTGGAACATCTGTTCGTGTTCTAAACTTTAAACTGCAAATTAGAAGCCTTATCGGCGCCTGATTCCGAAATTGACTAGTGTTTTGGACTAGTTAGATTTTATGTGATTTTATGGTAGGTTCAATTAAATTTTGATTTGGAATGTTTGACTCTGATTAAATAACATTTTAATAATGAATCTAGTATAATTACCATTATGCCATTGTTAGAGGGTCTTGTAGGCAACTTGTATTGAGTTTATTGGACTTAAACAAAAACTTTCTCCTTAACCATTTCTTGATTCCAAAACCGATTAGAGAAAGAGGAGAAGGAAAATTGGTGTAGAATTGGGAATTTTGAACTCAATAAGTGATTTGGCTTGATCTTGGAGAGGATTGAAGAAGTGTGTGTGTGTTAGAGCCTCTAAGCTTGACATTCTAGACTTAAAGGTGAGAATTCATCCCCTCATTCATGTGATTAAACTAGTTCTTGCATATTTTCATGACATATAGAAGATTAAAGTCTAGATTTAGCTTGAATTTGTGGAATTGGGTAGTATACCATGCATGCATGTTTTTACTCTTGCCATTTGAGTTTATTTTCATCACAACTTGTCATGCATGCCAATATTTTTGTTAGAGGTCATGAATTCATCAAAATTCTGAGTTTAATGTTGCTTTGGATCATGTTTTGAAGCTTTGAAATGCACTTGAACTCATGCATGTTTGTTTAAACTTGGTTCTTGAAAATTTATGGAAATGATGCTCAAAATTGACTCATTCTTGGGCAATGATTTTATAAATTGGCTTTTGGAACTTGATGTACTATGTGTTTAAAGTGTTTTTCCAGAATTTGGGCCCAAGAGGTTGAGTTTTGGGTTGTAGAATGCTTGGTTCGAACTTGGGAGACAAATCTGAAATTCAGTTGGCTTCCTCGCCGAGCGAAGGATTCTCGCCGAGCGAGCACCTTTGTCGAGGCTCGCCGGCGAGCATCGAGCGACCATCGTGCGTAAAATTTCAGCATCCAGTATTTTTACTGTTTCATCAGACCGCTCGAGTGAAGGAAGGCTCGCTCGAGCGAAGGAAGGCTCGCTCGAGCGAGGCCTTTGATTTTGGAAGCTCGCTTGAGCGAAGGAAGGCTCGCTCGAGCGAGACCCCTGTTTTCAGCAACTTTTGAAAAACATTTTCTAAGACATTTTTACACCCCCATTCCATCCTAGGCATTCCTAGGCCATGTTTAAGGCTCCATAATAAGGGTTAGGGGTTAGGTACACACTTAGAACCGTAGATGCAAGTTTTGTACAATTTGAGTGCATATTTCAAAGTGTGTATCCGTAATGTGTTATGTAGGTCGCGTGCCCCAATCCATTTGACCCTCTTGACTTCGTCTACTTGTATCAACGCCCACTGTGAGTAATAACTTTGTAAAGTTATGTTCAATGTTATGTATTTTCAGTATACTATGATATGAAATGATTGGTTCTTGAAAAGCTATGATATATTGGAAATGAATGAATGAATGTCCAGTTTTCTGAAAAGTATTTGTGGCACCCTTGGTTTTGATGGCCCTCGCCCGGGGGTAACAATACCGTGGCCGATGGCCCTTGCCCGGGGGTAACAATACCGTGGCCAATGGATCTGTTAGCTAGTGGGTGTACCATGTATGACCTTATGCAAAATATGAATATGATTATGAATGTGAATTTGAGCATGTACCTGAATCTATTTCTGATTGGAAATCTGAACATGCATAAGACGCTATTTCTGATATGAATGTGTTTCTGATATAAACCCTGTGATGGACATAATTCATTAAACCCTTTACTCTGTTATTATTCACTGGGCTTTCGCTCACAGTTTATTATATATATGTAGGTGAGTCGGCACAAGACCCTGGCCAGAGTTGATGGCCTTCTGTTTCGTTTTTGGTCAGCCACCTGTTGCGCCTCCCGAGGAGGTTCCGCCTGAGGCCTGATGTTATAGCAGTTTTGCACCCCATGCTAGTCTTTGTACTTGTTTTGTTGAGTTGAATCTTGGGATGTACTCGATGTAAATATTTTGTACATATGGGTGTATCTGACTAGCATGTTTATGTATATAAATAAGTTTTAAATTTACTGTCCCGTGTATGTCATCACAGCTCATTGGACCTTGTTTATTTTACATTATTGCTTCCGCATCCCCTTAATATTTGTTATTCTATTTGGAGGCCGTAGGTAATCCACGGATTACTGGCCGGTTACGTCGCTAAACCTATAGGGGCGGGTTTGGGTCGTGACAAATACCAACCATCAGGAAACCTTGAACAATCTCAAGATTGCCATACACCACACCCAGATCTTGTGTGCTATCATGCTTGATACCAAGGTCCATTTTTTGATGTCCTGTTTCAACTAATTCTTGGTTTAATTTTATTGTTTGCTTATTAATCTCCTATCTTCTCAGATATGCCTAAATGCTTGCATTTTGCATAAAAATAAAAATAAAAATTAGCCCATACGTAAGTGGATATGTTTGGTTGCCTAATACAGTTGCATTTTGGGTTAGAATATTATTTTGAAGTCTGGACCTTGTCCTCTGCATTGCTACTCCAGTCATTGTCTATACTTTAACGCTCACCCGTCACCATTGCACTTGACTCCATGTGCTGAAGCAATGCTGTCTTTATATACGTATTCTAGTTTAGGCACTTAGGAATGGGGATTATTAACTTATACTATGCTTTGTTTTGAATTTTCCTTCTACATGGATGTTCTTGTGGAACTTTTTTCATTGCTTATTTTTCTAGTGGCTCTTAAAGTATTGATAGGCTGAATGTATGATTTGTCCCTTCTTCAGTTAGTTGGACAAAAGTACAGTGGATGACCAATCTATTATTGTGCTTTCTGGTGGAGTTGGCTTTGATGTACCTTGGCTTTGATGGATTTTGCTCATCTATGATATTACATTAGGGAAGTATCCATCCTAATGTCTTTGACTTGTCCTTTCGAGAAAACATAACCAATTGGCATGTGGTGTCAGAGAAATATTGATAGGCAAGTGTAAATGCAGCAAAGCATTGGGAAACAATTGGAAAATATAATAAATACAACTTCTTTAAGCAAAATTATGACTATATGTTGCTGTGTTAAGGTGGTTCTTGACTCCATCCTGTCATTTGTGCTGAAGAAAGTGTCTCTTTCCCTTTTCTAAAACTTGTTTTTTTTTCCTGTAAAATGCAGTTGCATTCCTGTAATATAGTTCTTGTAGTTAGTTGACATGCGATGTGAAGCCACTGTTTAATGGATTCTTTTGCTGATTTTTTTGCTGACCAAGCTAATGAGTCATGAGCTACATATCTCACACTCTTACCTTTGTCATATCGTGTGGACATGGGTACATTGGGAGAAGTTGAAAGAGTTTATGTCACTTGGGTCACTTATTATCTATTTCTTGAGGGTGGGCCTTTGGTTGTACTTTAAAAGAAATCTATTTTTCACCTTTCTTCCTCCATCTAATTATTTCTCTGTCTTTTTCCTAACTAGCTTTGGATTTGTTTGCTTTTTATATTTCTTTGTATCATAGTTGTCAGAATGTTACGGTTCTTGATTCCATTCACAATTTTTAATTTGACAACAAAAAAGTATTGTGTATAGCTTAACAAGTGAGTTCACTTCCATTTGAGTTTGTTGAGCAAATTATAATATTATTTCTAGTTTATAGAGATGACACAATTCTTATCTACCACTCCTCTCAACCTTTACTTATTAGGATCCTAGTGGAGCTGAGGTCAAACTATGATTCAAGCCCATCTTGAAAGAACATTTGCAGTTCATTCACTTTGTCAAACTCGTGAATGTCCCTCTTGTCTAGCTCCCTAGTGGGTAGGGACTCTTTTAATCACACTTATGAAGAATTGCTATAGTTGGTCCACAACTACTCATTTTTATCAATCAAAATTGAATGTTAACATTTCTAATTATGTAGATTCGAGTCATAAAACATCTTCAAAATTGTGACTAAGACTATAAATCTAGCACTTCTCAAACTCTGCATTAATAAGAGTTTCGTATACTAAATTACATTTTTTTCCCTCATTAATATTTGTATCAACGGTTGGTTTTTTTTTTTTTTTTCTCCGTGTTTGGATTCATAACAAAAGTGCCTTTGTCTTTCTTTAAAAGCACACAAATTACAGTTCCACACTGCGATAGAACCCATGAGCAAACTCTTGTGGTGGACTCTGCATCCAAACAAATTGATTGGAACAAGAAGAAGCCAACAAAAACATTGTAATATTATAAATTTCATAATGAATGTTAAGGCCACACATGGCACTAGTTGTGAGGTTCCTAAATATGACCATTATATTATTTTGATTCTTAATATTTAAATTATATCAATTTGATCTCTAATATATAAAAAATATTTCATTTCAATTTAGAGAGTGTTATAGTGTTATAATTATATTACTTATGATAAGATGCACATAATATGATATATTTTAAGAGTGCACACCGAAACATCTTAGGTATATACAGAAAATATTTGAGATCCCAATAAAATCTTCACAATTTCACCCACAATAATGTGGAATGATAGATGTCAACTTTTGATTTGTCACATATTCAATCATATGGGGTTCTACTTCCTTGCCACATTGGGCGTATTTGGAGGTCTTAAATGTAGATCTCTAGCATTACTTATCACAACAGATAAAAACTAGCTAATAAGATAATTAAGTAATATATTTTATGTTATATATATATATATATATTGAGAGGGTAATTTATATCTAAATTGGGCCGAGCTAAAGAGGAGACTTGGAAATTGGGCCGCGTAATGGACCGAGGTAAGGATAGATTTACTTCGGTCCAAGAACTAAACGAATATGGGCCACGGTAGAAAAGTCTAGCAAGTGGGCCATGTCTAAGTGTTAGTTCGGTCCAAGTGTGGTAGGGACTTTTACCTCGGTCCAAGTGTTAGTTCGGGCCAAGTGTGGAAGAAACTTTTTCAAGTGTTACCTCGGTCCAAACGTGATTATAAGTTACCAATCGGAGTAGAGATAGTTATCTCGGCCATGGCACTCGAAGTCGAAGTAATGGCTTCTCTTGGTGGGCTTCGCTCTGGATAGCGCAGAGAAGCTTACTCGGTTAGTTCGGTCCAAGAGAAGCCTTGAAGTTAGTTCGGTCCAAGAACGCCTCGGAGTTAGTCCGTCCGAAAAGGTTGAAGTTAGACGGTCTAAAGATACATGGGAGTTAGACCGGTCGTAACATGTTAGTTCGCCTAACCACGCCATGGGTTATACATGAGAAGCAGTAAGAGTAGTAGAAGGAAGAGCGAATTAAGGATGGTTCGCCTATTCTGCTAAGCATAGTCATGTTTACTTCGGTCATATTGGAGTCCTGAGAGAATGTTACTTCGGTTGTATGACAACTTGCCGAAGTAAAACCATCTCACTTGGTTCAAGCAGTGAGGGGGGTGTTGGAGGATAAGCATTATCCTTCAGGAGTATGAATCCTAGGAGGACTCTGAATGGAGGAGTAAGAGTCCTACTAGGATTGTGCTACGCGGAACCTATATAAGCTCACCAATATCACCTTTGGAGAGGTAACACAATTTTGCTTCCTGAATACATAGAGCTCTTGCCTTCTTGTCTTGCTTACTGACTTAGGCATCGGAGAGGTTTCCGGCACACACCCGCCGGCCAGCTCACGTTTGTGTTTTCAGGTGGTGGAACGACGACGTATAGAGGAACGCAGACTTGATCAACAGGATTATACGAGAAGGTGAATTTCTTTCCCGTACAATTGGCGCCGTCTGTGGGAAGAACAGACAAGAACAACCTCTTGATCAAGCTTTTTCTCTCGAACATCAATGGCGAACAACGAAGAATTACCTCAGTCCGCCATTGACGGACTAACTCCAGAAGGAGGTGCAAGGCGCGAAGGCCTTCCCTTGGTCCCTCCCATGGCGAACACGGAACCACAGAGACAACAAAATTCCGGGAGGGATGGAAAGGGACGAAGGAGGAATAACCCTCATCCTCTCGTTCACAAAGCCCGAAGGCAAAGGCGCAGGATGGATCCTTAAACTCGAGGATCGCGTCAGGAACAAGACGAGTTGATCTGGCGGATGGCGGCGGACATGGAATCTCTCAACGCCGGTGAAAGGAAAAAAGTGCCGGCGAGAGGCGCACAAACAAGACGCCCCTCGCCTCGGAGGTCGTAGTAGGAATTCTACACCTCCCAAGCGGAGAACAAAAGCCTCGGGGCGAGCGTCATAATCAAGATCTTCGAACTCGTCCTCCAGTGTCCGAGAGGCGAGATCTGAAAGGTCTTACGGAAGGAAGCACATATTGGCCTTCGCATACGATCAAACAAGGTCCAGTAAGCGGAGTTGCCCGGATCGTCCGACCTCTGAACCGTGCTAAAAGAAAAGCACGATGCGGGAAGACACCAGGCACGCGATCCACGTAGAGTTTACGCGCCTGGCGGTTGGCTCCTCGGGCGCATGGAAGCGTCGAGGTTGGAATGCCACAACCGCGCCTCTGAACCAACGGACAAGGCATTGGCGAAATTGCAGACCTCACCGTTTGTCCCAAAGAATTGAGAACGCGCCTCTACCATCGAACTTTCTCTGACCTAAGTTCACTACATCTGAGGAAGACGGACCCATACTTGCACTTAAGCCACTTCTGCCAGGTCATGGCTGTATATCGGCGGAACGAGGCCTTAATGTGCATCCTATTCCCCTCAAGCCTTGGTGACCTAGGCTTGACTTGGTTTGAAAAGCTACCAAAAGGCAAAGATAACTTCACAGGCACAATTGGCAGAGGCGTTCATTACAAGGTTCAGAACGAACACCAAAACACCAGTGGAGATCGATCAGCTACTCTCCATCGACATGGGCGACGAAGAGACCTTGAGATCCTACAATGGAAGATATTGGGAAACTTTCAACCAGATAGAAGATTGCCCCACAAATCTCGCCATCGCGCAGTACAAAAGAGGTCTTCGATCGGAAGCGGGTTGAGGACTCAATTACCATGACGCCACCTCTTACGATGGGAGCCTTGATGGAGAGAGTACACCAACATATTCGCGTGGAGGAAGACAGCGCCCGCCCTAAAACGAAATCTGGCGCAACCGCAATACCAGATAAAAAGACTACGACAAAAGTCAACACGGTAGAATGTCCAGCGAGGACGGCGAGGTAGAAGGACAACGGTGAGGACCCGGATGAAAGGAGGTGGAGGTCCGCCGCCATTACCACGGTGTTCAAAACCGATCTATCGCATCCTCGGTGAGATCGCAATGAACCTTTCGTCCGATGGCTCGCTAAGTTGGGAGAAGCGCAAAAGACTACGACGAAAGATCGCGGTGCACTTTCCATGATGAGCAGGGCACCGCCTTTGAAAATTGCACGCCATTGAGCGACATTTGGAGGAGTTAGTAGCAGTGGGCACTTGGACCAATACATAAAAGGAAGAACTTGAGAGCAAGGAGCTGTCGCGAGATGTTAGCGGCGGTGAGCGTAAGCGATGGAAGACTTGGTACAGAGATGATAGATGTAAAGAACCCAAAGAAGGCAAGCTAGGGCCCAATTGGGATGGACCATACAAAGTGGTTGGTTTAGTGAAAAGGGCATATCACTTGGAGGATGGAGCCATCTAGGCTATCCCGCACCATGAAGCTTTGCCAATCTCGAGCTATTTTTTCGATAGGGTACTTGTAATTTACATTTTCCTCAATAAAACAAGTAGATCCCTTTTCAAAGATAGAATATTTTCTTTTTGTAAAAGTTGTTTTAGTAAGCTAGGGGCATTGAAAGCGAGTTGGTGGAAAAACCAACACTTACCTCTCCTAAGCGAGATAAGGATCTAGGGCTGCGGGAAGTTGGCGGGTTTGACCAACAAAAACTTTTTGCACCCTTTGGCCGAGGTAAGGACCTAGGCTAAAGGTGGTTGGCGAGTTTGACCAACAAAAACTTTTTGCACCCTTTGGCCGAGGTAAGGACCTAGGCTAAAGGTGGTTGGCAGGTTTGACCAACAAAAACTTTTTTGCACCCTTTAGCCGAGGTAAGGACCTAGGCTAAAGGTAGTTGGCAGGTTTGACCAACAAAAAACTTTTTTGCTCCCTTTGGCCGAGGTAAGGACCTAGGCTAAAGGTGGTTGTGAGTTTGACCAACAAAAAACCTTTTTTGCCCCCTTTAGCCGAGGTAAGGACCTAGGCTAAAGGTGGTTGGCAGGTTTGACCAACAAAACTCTTTTTGCACCCTTTAAGCCGAGGTAAGGACCTAGGCTAAAGGTGGTTGGCAGGTTTGACCAACAAAACTCTTTTTGCACCCTTTAAGCCGAGGTAAGGACCTAGGCTAAAGGTGGTTGGCAGGTTTGACCAACAAAAACTTTTTGCACCCTTTAGTCAAGTAAGGACCTAGGCTAAAGGTGGTTGGCGGTTTGACCAACAAAAACTTTTTGCACCCTTTAGCAAGTAAGCTAAAAGGTGGTTGAGTTTGACCAACAAAAAACTTTTTTGCACCCTTTGGCCGAGGTAAGGACCTAGGCTAAAGGTGGTTGGCAGGTTTGACCAACAAAAACTTTTTTGCACCCTTTAGCCGAGGTAAGGACCTAGGCTAAAGGTGGTTGGCAGGTTTGACCAACAAAAAACTTTTTTGCACCCTTTGGCCGAGGTAAGGACCTAGGCTAAAGGTGGTTGGCAGGTTTGACCAACAAAAAACTTTTTTGCACCCTTTAGCCGAGGTAAGGACCTAGGCTAAAGGTGGTTGGCAGGTTTGACCAACAAAACTCTTTTTGCACCCTTTAAGCCGAGGTAAGGACCTAGGCTAAAGGTGGTTGGCAGGTTTGACCAACAAAAAACTTTTTTGCACCCTTTAGCCGAAGTAAGGACCTAGGTTAAAGGTGGTTGGCAGGTTTGACCAACAAAACTCTTTTTGCACCCTTTAAGCCGAGGTAAGGACCCAGGCTAAAGGTGGTTGGCAGGTTTGACCAACAAAACTCTTTTTGCACCCTTTAAGCCGAGGTAAGGACCTAGGCTAAAGGTGGTTGGCAGGTTTGACCAACAAAAAACTTTTTTGCACCCTTTAGCCGAAGTAAGGACCTAGGCTAAAGGTGGTTGGCAGGTTTGACCAACAAAAAACTTTTTTGCACCCTTTAGCCGAAGTAAGCTAAAGGTGGTTGGCAGGTTTGACCAACAGAAAACTTTTTTGCACCCTTTAGCCGAAGTAAGGACCTAGGCTAAAGGTGGTTGGCAGGTTTGACCAACAAAAAATTTTTTGGACACTCTTTTGCCGGGATGATGGTTACCTCAGCCAAAGGAGTTTGGCAGGAATAGCCAAGCATCAAGCTCTTCTTCAGCCGAAATAAAGATCCATGTTGAGCGTGATTTGCTAGAAAAACTAACTTTTAATACTCTTCACCGAGATGAGGATCTAGATTGAAGAGTGGTTGGGCGAACAACTTTTAGTGATCTTGGTGAGGTAAAAACCTAGGCTAAAGAGGTTGGCGGTATGACCGACTTGATTTCAAGGCTAAGGCCGAGATAAGTATCTCGGCCAGAAATGTTATACTTCATTCGGATCACAATTGGAAAAGCGATTGCAAGCATGGAGCAAACCAAAGCGAAAGATCGGAAACTGAAGATTTCAAGAAGAAAATACGAGGATAAAACAAAAAGGTCGAAAGCACCGAGACCACGACAAGCAAGGGTTAGAAGAAGACCACATGAGTTGGAGAGTTGGACTGGCAACCGAGTTGGGCGTTATTGTCAAGCTCTTGGGATACATCATCTTCCTCAGTATTGAAGAAATTTTTGATGAATGGCATTTGCATACTCTACCATGGAACTCGATAAAATATGGATGAGGGTTTAGGAAGACCTCGGTCTCTTGGCTATGACCGAGTTCTTACACCGCTTCCCACCCACACTTGATGAAGAGGTCTTTGGCAACCTTACATTGCAGGATATAGCTCGCGCAGTATCTCGGTTAAGCATGCAAAGAGGTGCCTGGCCAACCTAGTTAGTTTGAAAAGTAAAAAGGAAAAGTATTAAGCACGGATCGTTGGACCATGCTAAAAGGAACAAAGGTGAAATAAATGGAGTTCTCGCTCATTAAGTGGAACAAAGGATTCGTAGCCCGGTTGAAGGCACTGAAGATGAAAGCAGCAACAACGAACACAAGCTTCGCGGAGGCAGAGTTGAGGACTGTTCAAATTTTGTGAAGTACGGAGGCTAAAGTTTAGCTCGGTTGGAAACAAGTAATCCCAAATCATGCATGGCGAGATGGAATTAAAAGGGCAATTGAGAGGTAATTTATATCTAAATTGGGCCGAGCTAAAGAGGAGACTTGGAAATTGGGGCGTAATGGACCGAGGTAAGGATAGATTTACTTGGTCCAAGAACTAACGAATATGGGCCACTAGAAAAGTCTAGCAAGTGGGACTCGGACTAAGTGTTAGTTCGGTCCAAGTGTGGTAGGGACTTTTACCTCGGTCCAAGTGTTAGTTCGGGCCAAGTGTGGAAGAAACTTTTTCAAGTGTTACCTCGGTCCAAACGTGATTATAAGTTACCAATCGGAGTAGAGATAGTTATCTCGGCCATGGCACTCGAAGTCGAAGTAATGGCTTCTCTTGGTGGGCTTCGCTCTGGATAGCGCGGTAGAAGCTTACTCCGGTTAGTTCGGTCCAAGAGAAGCCTTGAAGTTAGTTCGGTCCAAGAACGCCTCGGAGTTAGTCCGGTCCGAGAAAAGGTTGAAGTTAGACCGGTCTAAAGATGCATGGGAGTTAGACCGGTCGTAACATGTTAGTTCGGCCTAACCACGCCATGGGTTATACATGAGAAGCCGAAGTAAGAGTAGTAGAAGGAAGAGCCGAATTAAGGATGGTTCGGCCTATTCTGCGGCTAAGCATAGTCATGTTTACTTCGGTCATATTGGAGTCCGGTGAGGGAATGTTACTTCGGTTGTATGACAACTTGCCGAAGTAAAACTATCTCACTTGGTTCAAGCAGTGAGGGGGGTGTTGGAGGATAAGCATTATCCTTCAGGAGTATGAATCCTAGGAGGACTCTGAATGGAGGAGTAAGAGTCCTACTAGGATTGTGCTACGCGGAACCTATATAAGCTCACCAATATCACCTTTGGAGAGGTAACACAATTTTGCTTCCTGAATACATAGAGCTCTTGCCTTCTTGTCTTGCTTACTGACTTAGGCATCGGAGAGGTTTCCGGCACACACCCGCCGGCCAGCTCACGTTTGTGTTTTCAGGTGGTGGAACGACGACGTATAGAGGAACGCAGACTTGATCAACAGGATTATACGAGAAGGTGAATTTCTTTCCCGTACATATATATTTTCACTAGAAAACATAAGAGAAAGCTATTACTTATCTTGTTGCATTTGAACCTACTCGGAAGGAATAACAAACAATGATTATGTACAAACATATAGCAAACTCCACATACATTGTCACAATAAATATTTATATATATATATATGAGAATGAGATATGTGAACTAGAACTATATATATGTGTGTGTATTTATGTAGTAGTTGTCTTATCCTTGTGTAGGCATTAGAATTAGATTTTGGTTGTATGTATGTGGTTGTGCATTAATTTGGTTGCCCAATGAATGAGGCAAGGAGTTCCACAAGTGGTTCAACTCCTCTTAGTATTGCTTTGTGAATAAGAGATTTATAGTAGGAATATATCTATATATAAAACTAGTTTGACAACGTTCCTCCTTAGAAGAAGAAGAAGAAGAAGAAGAAAAAAAGAAAAAAAAAAAAGAGCGAATAGTGTGTTTGACCAAATTCTACTATTTCACCTAAAACCAATTTATACTAGGGAGGAATTCACTTTTTTTTTTTTTTAATGACATTTGATATCGTGATCGCAAATATTGGACATAAAGAGCGATGACAACTTGACATTGATTTCCTTACTAGATCAAATTTCACTATCTCCTAAAACTAACTGATATTACTAGATCAATTAAATTAACTGTCTTGCATTTCTCTCTTGCCAAATGAAATATACAATTCAAGCTTGAACAACTTTTGAAATAACTATATTTCTTCTCAAGTTGTGCAGTCATTGCACTCACCCTACAAGTTCAATGGACATTTCTAAATTCTGAACTTGGTCAAAAAAAAATTTGCCATAGATTAAAAGAAAGAAAGAGAAAAAAAATTATTAATACAAAAATAAAAAAACATAAAGAAAGAGTTTATTAATACAAAAATGGATCAGAAAATTATATATACAACTCTTTTATAAGAAGTTAGTGTCATCTTTGTAAGTTTTATATTGATATGAAATAATAATTATATTTAGTGCCAGTTTGGTAACACTTTTTTCAGCTTAAATTAGCTTTTGGCATAAATTAAGCTATGTTGGTGTGTTTGGTACACTTCTCCTCTCAAACGGCGCTCTCTTCTTCTCATTTCCTCTCCTCTTGCTGCTGAACAACGAAGAATTGCTTCACACATCAAAGATCGCCGGCAATCATCCCTGTTTTTCGTTGATTTCCACCAAAAAGTAAGATTTGAAACCCTAAACCCTATGTTTTGTTATATATAGATATATATATATATTAGATATACACATCGATTTAGGGTTTTTTTGAGTTTTGATTGCTCTGTGTTCAAATCCGATTAGGGTTTGTGTTTGTGTTTGTTTTTGGTTTCTGATTGCTCTCTCTCTCTCTCTCATCGATTTTGGTTTCTAGTTCATGTAGGGTACCCCTCTTTCTGGTTCATGAAGGCAATACATCGATTTTGGTTTTTGGTTTCTAGTTTCTGGTTTTTGGTTCATATAGTCTCACATATGTTTTATATTTATCTGAATAATTTTCTTTTTTATAATTTGGATTTTACCCATATCTAATAAACGTTTTACTATGTTTGCTATTATGGGTTCTCTGATCTTCTCGTGCATATATTTGGATTTTGATCATCTGGGTCTCTTGCTTTTTGATCAAATTTTAGACCCTATTCAGTGTTTGCACTAATTTTGATATTTAGGTTATTTAAGATTTCTGTAATTATGGTTTACCTTAGACATGTTTATTGGATTTGATTTCATCTATATGCTCATGTGGTTACTTAATCCTACTTATCAATTATTATCCACAGTTCATGTAGTTTTCGATGTTTATGCAATCCCCTTATTATTGCCACTAAAGCACATCAACGTCCTTAATCTAGTTAAACTTGCATTCTACCAATAGGAAATCAAATCTGCCCTCAACATCCTTTATCTTTGGCATTTTTACCCTGTCAAAAACAGAAAGGAAGTTCAAAATATATGAGAGGCATTGGATTATCTCAAACTTCTTAATGCTTAGGTTTGAATGTAAATCTTTGATGCTTACGTCTTTATGTAAAGTGTATATGGACTTGCTTGGATATGAGTTTCTTATTCATGGTTTTGTTGAGAAGGATTTTTCAAGAATTTGAACCCAGCTTGTGAGGTGGATATCATGATTCATTCTTAAATGGATGCTACAATTGTAGAACAGTTTGGGTTTTGTAATGACCCCAAAATGTATGTCATACTTATCCGTAATTAATTATGTGTTTATATGAATTAATTGAAGAACATCTGTTTGAATTGGAAAAATATCTGTTGGAATTACAACTTCGAGACTGAAAATGACGACCATAATGGGTTCGGAAAACGAAATTGAACACGCCTATGTGATACCAAAAATTTTTAGAACCATTTGGGATGTTTAATTGAGAACTGAATTTCGTCTGATTCGCTAAGCCCCGTTTGGCTCATATATTTGGCACAATTATTATATATGATATATAGATAAGGATGTTGACCATTGTTGACTCAAAACAAAAGGAAAGAAAATATCTGAGAGAGGGAAGAGAGAGAATTCGTGATAAGGGTGAACAAAGGAGGAAGAAGAAGTTAGAAAGGGGGAAATAAGCTAAACTTCTCCAATTAAGAACTCAATATAAGAATTTCTCTTCTAAGTTCTTGATTAAGGTTGATTTCTTCATGTGCTCATGGTATGTAAATGGAATGAAGGGAAATTATGGATAATTGAAGGTATTGTGTTGTGTTTTTAATCTAGGTTGCATTTTTGAGCATACATGGCATCATACTATGTAACTTATGTTTAGAATCATATTCTCCTTACATGATTTTCATTTTGGAAGGAGAAACTCCATGGTTTTGAGACTGAAGCTTATATGTGCATGTTTATGGTTTTCCACCTCAATTCAAGGTTTTATGATGCATTTGGGTTTTGTTTGGAAGTTTTGAAGCTTAATTTAAAGTGTTTTCAAGTGTTTGGGTCTTGAGTTTTCTGATTTGGAAGTTGATTTTTGCAAAAATGGAGACCCACGGTTTAACAGAAAATGGGACTGGTTTCCACCCAAATTTTTTAAGGCCGCTTGAGCGGGGGTTTTGCCGCTCGAGCGAGGATTTCGTGCATCCAGTATCTTTGTCACAGTTTGCAATCCGCTTGAGAACACACACTCGAGCGGGGACCTATTTTTCTGAAATTTCATAAAGTATTCAAATGCATATTTTGTCATCCTCATTACATTTCAAGCATCCTTAAGCCTTAATTAAGTTATGATAACAAGGTTATGAGATGGAAGCACCATTAAGAGATTACAAGTATGTGTTTACTCTATGTGTTAAGAATCATGCTGTAATGTTTGTATTTGTAGGTCAAACCTTGAAGACCGTGCAACCGGTTTTGGAAACCCACTGCGAGGAACATTTCTGTAAAGTTATGTTAATATGAACTATATTTCAAACGTGATACGTTAAGTTATGTTTTTTTTGAAATGTGATTTTGATTCTGTGAACGAATATCCTGTTTGCGAATCTAGTATGGCATTTACGGATAGTCCCAAGTCATAGGGGACGGCATGAAAATGTGGGTCCATGACAAATATATGATACGAGATCTCGTTAGCCACTTCACTGTGGTGATATGTGTTTAATCGGTATCCGGAACCGATTACTCTAGTCGGAAGACGTTATGTGTTATGTTCCGTGAGATGTACCATTATGATATGTTCTCATATGAATGATTATGAATAATTTGATTTATGGATATATGTTATATGGAATTCGTTCACTACCCCTTTACTTTAATGTTATTCACTGGGCTTAGGCTCACTGTTTGTATATATGTATTTATAGGTGAGCGTTTTGGGAGTCAAGCCTAGGCGGAGTCTTGACCGAGCCGTCGTTTTGAAGCCTACCTGGTGTTTTGCGTGCCTCCGAGTTGGGGCTAGGCCTGGAAGGCCGTTAGTGAGTTTTGTTTTGTTGTACATCTGTGGCATGTGCCTATGTTTTATATTTGATCTTTTGTTGCATATTATGTAAAGCTAGTGAGTAAATTAACATTTTTGGCATGTAACTAGTTGTTCATATAAATGCACAGCTCTTTGGACTTATTGTACATCTTCGCCCTTCAAGCCCCGATTATTATGTTTTGCGCAGGAAGGCCTGTGGTAATCATGGATTACTGGCCGGTTACGATCCCAAACTTTTAGGGGCAGGTTTGGGTCGTGACAGAATGGTATCAAAGCACGAGTTAATTTACTCACACACGTGTCCATATGAGCTGTAGGGTGTCCTAGAAAAGAAATAGGGCATGGCATAAACATGTGTGCATGTGTGCGTATGTTTTTGAATATATAAAGAGACAAGAACTGTAATGATGAGACAATAGAGGAACCACTATGTTGGGAATAAAATGTTCTATCTGCTATGGGTTCTATAGACCAATGGAGACCACCAATGCAAGAAATGTAGATGAGTCAGAATCTTCTAATGCTAGAATAGATCGGTTAAAAAGAATGGTGGAAGCTTTAACTGGGTTGGTGAGACAACAACAAGAGCAAAACCAATTACAACAGAGACAACCATTTCCGCCTCCTCCTCCGCCACCTGTTCAAATGGAACCGATCAATAATGATGACATTATCACTCTTACACAGAAATACAAGAAACTAAAGCCACCAGAATTCGCAGGGGGTATTGAACCATTAAAAGCGGAGGCATGGGTACTTGAGACTGAAAAGATTTTTGAAGTGTTTAAGTGTACTGATGCATATAAAGTCTTGTTAGCAACATTTAATCTGACCAAAGAAGCTAGAAGATGGTGGATGCTCGTTCGAGGTGAGAATAGGGACTTGACATGGGGTCGATTCAAAGAGATGTTTTATGAAAAATATTTCCCACAATGTATGCGAGATAGGAAAGTATCTGAATTTGAACAGTTGAAGTAAGGCACCATGTCAGTAGCGGAGTATGAAGCTAAATTTACTGAATTAGCCTGTTATGCTCCTCATATGGTTGATACAGATTACAAGAAGGCAAGAAAATTTGAGGGTGGCTTACATGTTGAGGTACTTGACCGGGTGAATGTGTTGAAACTGGAAAAGTATGTTGATGTACTTGACAGAGCCTTGATGGCTGAAACAAATATTGCTACCTTGAAAATGTCCAAGTCAACAACAATGACTGAAGGAGAAAGTAAGAAATTCAAGAAACAGAAGGTGGAGATGGTTAGTGAATTAATGGGCTCCGTGAATGAGAATTTGAACTCAAGTATGGGTGATAATATAAAGAGGGGAAGTAGTGGAAGTGTGGGCATACCTACCTGTAAGGAGTGTGGGAGGCAACATTGGGGCATTTGCCGTCGCATATTAGGAGCATGTTTCAAATGTGGACAGAAAGGACACCTAGCCAAATCTTGTCCCCAAGCCTACCCAAGCAATGAGAGACCCGTTACTAGTGGGATTGCATCAACAATGACACCAAGGACAACCACAACATCTACTTCCGAGGGGAACACCTTGAGGCAAAGAAGGGTTTATGCCCTAGTTTCAGAAAAGACACAGAATATTAGAACAGCGAACACAAGTACGATTTTCCTATATATTGTTATGCTGGTAATGTTACCTATGCGATGGAAAATATAGAACATGTGACTGTGATGGAACAAATTAGATTACAATTAGTTTACATATGTAAATCATGGTAAAACAATTGAATATGAACAACGTGAAACAAATTGGCTATGACTTTTGATGGAACTGATTCGGTGAACACATATGAACGACTTCTACAGAATCGGACTATATTGTAAGGAAATGACAAATTAAAGCCGTGTTTGACCATTTGGACATATAGGAATTATCTTATTGATTGAATCCGTGGGTATCACCTTTGCTATGAACTATTACATCTATGTTACTACCTTTGCATTGAACGCTGTGGAGCTTGTTAGTTGACTTCAGTCTTATGTGCAAGATATGTTCATTATGTGTTTGACTGCTAGGGTATTGCCTTCACTGCTATGAGATTGATACAAGAACTACTTTGTCATGCTGAATAACTGAATAGAACTGTCGGGTTGTTTCCGACTGAGATTGTGCCGGGAGAAACAAAGTTTGGAGGACCAAACTTCCTAAGATGGGGAGAATGTAATGACCCCAAAACGTATGTCATACTTATCCGTAATTAATTATGTGTTTATATGAATTAATTGAAGAACATCTATTTGAATTGGAAAAATATCTGTTGGAATTATAACTTCGAGACTGAAAATGACGACCATAATGGGTTCGGAAACGAAATTGAAACCGCCTATGTGATACCGGAAATTTTTAGAACTATTTGGGATGTTTAATTGAGAACTGAATTTCGTCTGATTCGCTAAGCCCCGTTTGGCTCATGTATTTGGCACAACTATTATATATGATATATAGATAAGGATGTTGACCATTGTTGACTCAAAACAAAAGGAAAGAAAATATCTGGGAGAGGGAAGAGAGAGAATTCGTGAGAAGGGTGAACAAAGGAGGAAGAAGAAGTTAGAAAGGGGGAAATAAGCTAAACTTCTCAAATTAAGAACTCAATGTAAGAATTTCTCTTCTAAGTTCTTGATTAAGGTTGATTTCTTCATGTACTCATGGTATGTAAATGGAATGAAGGGAAATTATGGATAATTGAAGGTATTGTGTTGTGTTTTTAATCTAGGTTGCATTTTTGAGCATACATGGCATCATACTTTGTAACTTATGTTTAGAATCATATTCTCCTTACATGATTTTCATTTTGGAAGGAGAAACTCCATGGTTTTGAGACTGAAGCTTATATGTGCATGTTTATGGTTTTCCACCTCAATTCAAGGTTTTATGATGCATTTGGGTTTTGTTTGAAAGTTTTGAAGCTTAATTTAAAGTGTTTTCAAGTGTTTGGGTCTTGAGTTTTCTAATTTGGAAGTTGATTTTTGCAAAAATGGAGACCCACGGTTTAACAGAAAATGGGACTGGTTTCCACCCAGATTTTTTAAGGCCGCTCGAGCGGGGATTTCGTGCATCCAGTATCTTTGTCACAATTTACAATCCGCTCGAGCGGTGGAACACACGCTCGAGCGGGGACCTATTTTTCTGAAATTTCACAAAGTGTTCCAATGCATGTTTTGGCATCCTCATTACATTTCAAGCATCCTTAAGCCTTAATTAAGTTATGATAACAAGGTTATGAGATGGAAGCACCATTAAGAGATTACAAGTATGTGTTTACTCTATGTGTTAAGAATCATGCTGTAATGTTTGTATTTGTAGGTCAAACCTTGAAGACCGTGCAACCGGTTTTGGAAACCCACTGCGAGTAACATTTTTGTAAAGTTATGTTACTATGAACTATATTTCAAACGTGATACGTTAAGTTATGTTTTTTTTGAAATGTGATTTTGATTCTGTGAACGAATATCCTGTTTGCGAATCTAGTATGGCATCTACGGATAGTCCCAAGTCATAGGGGACGGCATGAAAATGCAGGTCCATGACAAATATATGATACAAGATCTCGTTAGCCACTTCACTGTGGTGATATGTGTTTAATCGGTATCCGGAACCGATTACTCTAGTCGGAAGGCGTTATGTGTTATGTTCCGTGAGATGTACCATTATGATATGTTCTGATATGAATGATTATGAATAATTTGATTTACGGATATATGTTATATGGAAATCGTTCACTACCCCTTTACTTTAATGTTATTCACTGGGCTTAGGATCACTATTTGTATATATGTATTTATAGGTGAGCGTTCTGGGAGTCAAGCCTAGGTGGAGTCTTGACCGAGCCGCCGTTTTGAAGCCTACCTAGTGTTTTGCGTGCCTCCGAGTTGGGGTTAGGCCTGGAAGGCCGTTAGTGAGTTTTGTTTTGTTGTACATCTGTGGCATGTGCCTATGTTTTATATTTGATCTTTTGTTGCATGTTATGTAAAGCTAGTGAGTAAATTAACATTTTTGGCATGTAACTAGTTGTTCATATAAATGCACAGCTCTTTGGACTTATTGTATTCTGTCTTTACTTCCGCAAGCCCCGATTATTATGTTTTGCGCAGGAAGGCTTGTGGTAATCATGGATTACTGGCCGGTTACGATCCCAAACTTTTAGAGGTAGGTTTGGGTCGTGACAGGTTTAATGTTCCTAAACTGTTTTATTTTTTGTAATATTATATTTTATTTTAATTTTACCTTTCTCCTTAAGACATGAACAAATAATTTCATAAATGTTTGAAAATCTTGTCTGGGTTGACAATTCATCCAAGCCAATTTACCATCCAAGCCAACAGTGTAATTCTGCATCATTAATGAAAACTGTAAAGGGTTTTAGGAGAATAGGGAAGAAATGTTTGAAAATGTTTTCATAGATGTTTACCTTTCTCTTTAATTTTACCTTTCTCCTTAAGAAACACCTTTATCTTTTCGTAAATATTTGAAAATCTTGTCTAGGTTTGTGAAGGCCTTGTGCGTATAATTTTTGTCACCACAAAAAAGTATAACTTTTACTTTAGGAGAATAGGGAAGAAAAAGTTTTGTAAAGCACATTAGTAAGCCTTAAATTCAAGCATGCCACTAGACTAGACCAATCCCTTCATCTTTAGTTTTAGTTCAAAAAATATATAAGTTTCCTATATGAAAAAGATTTGAAATGAAGAAATATAAAAACAAAATAACATGTCTTTAAAATTGAAGAACCAATTGAAGAACCAACGAGTCTTTAAAATTAAAGAACCAATTGGAATAATTTTGTACCTTCTTTTGGGAGAATACTCTTGAACGTCAAGGAGCAACACCTTTTGCCATCTTTCTTTGCTGACTGTTCTTGGTAGTGTTCTATGTCATGTTCTATGTTTAGCACTGAATTCAATCTTTCAACTTTATTAGTTGATAAATCTTTTAACTTTATTAGTTGATAATTTTATTACATAATTACAAATAACTCTCCCATTTGAAATGAGATCAGTGCACTTCAAATTTTTCTAGGAACAAATGGGTGCAAACAAATTGTCATTATGTTAGAAACATTTTATTCAATCAATACTTCGTGGGTGTAATGTATTTACAATTAGCTTTCCAATGAGGATTTGGATTCAATTGTTTCTAATTAATGTAGAGGCATGTCATCCTTTAGTAACTATTATTCTAGTGATGAGAGCTTCGACTTAAGGTATGAGGCTTTGAAATGTGATTGTGGGCTAAGAGCTGTCATAAGGGTTACCGAGTCTGACAAACCATCTAAAGGGAGACTGTATTTTATTTGTGAGAAGAGAAATTGTTAATTTTGAAGGTGGTGTACCCCAAAATCTGTAACGATGGTAGAGAGGCTAAGGAACGAGAGAATGCTTGATCAAAATCAAAATATGGAGACTGTAGGACTAAAAGTGAAGAACCAAACGCTTGAGCAATCCAATGCTTTCATGAAGCAGCTTGTTGTGGGTCTGCTCACGATTTGTATTGTTATGTCAGTTGCATTACTCTTCAAATGATGATAGGTGTCGTTTAAAGATACCCAGTATTTTTGTGTTGATGTAGTTTACAATGAACTATACTAAGCTTTGTGCCTAATGAATGTTGACGTATTTGCCATGTATGGTTCTTTTGTACTAATCTAGCTGTTGTAATGCAAGCACCAATGAATGAGTTTGTTTTAAATTTTTTTGTCTTTCATAGAATGAGTACCTAAGAGGAAACACAATCTGAAAATAAGAAGAACAAGGGAAAATCAAGTCAAGTACCATCCGTTAAAGCTCATTGGGATGCAAAATCAAATGAAATTTTTATTAAGCTTTGTGTTGGGCAAGTGAAAGTTGGACGTAGACCTGGTACACACTTAGATAGGGTCGGATGGGAAAATGTGATAACTAAGTTTAAAAGTATGACTGGAAAAGCATACCAACGAATACAAATGAAAATCATTGGGATGTGTTGAAAAAAGATTGGCTTTTATGGAATAATCTGTTAAGGGGTGAGACAAGCTTAGGTCGTGATACATTGACTGGAGCTATATCTGCGTTTGATGAGTTGTAGACCAAGAAATTGGAGGTAAGTGAATTGCTTAATATACATATTTTGTTTGTTTTTTGTTTAAATACACCAAATTTTGTTACTTGAAATTGTTAAATTTTACTTTGTAATTGTTGTAGAGGTATCCTAATGCTGTTAAATTCCGACGTATACCGTTGCAATTCACTGAAGACTTAGACATACTATTCTCAGATGCAGCTGCTACAGAAGAATGGACATACACTCCTAGCTCAAGGGTAATGCCTCACACTGATGAGACTCCGGAGGAATTTCATACTCCACATGATGCTAAATTTCATGATGATGTTGATTTGGAAGTGGTTCATCCTTCCGAGTTAAACAAAAAATGGTCATCAAACATTGATGGTTCATCAACCAAAAGCAAGACAAAGAAGAAATTTACTAGTGCCGCTCTACTGAACAAGACACTTGATCGTATAGTCAATGTGGTTGAGTCATCTTCAGCAACTTCAACACAGACCTCATCAAGATATCATTCAATTGCAGAATGTTTGGCGAAGTTAGAAAGCATCCCTGGTGTGTCCCCGGATGATGTGCTGTATGTATGAGCTACTAGATTGTTCTTACGAGACAAGCGTCGTGAGTGCTTCATGAATCTTCCTATGGATGAAGTTCAGTTGAGGTTTCTAAAGTTGGAGATTGAGATGGAGAAGACCACCACATGTTATCACGGCTAATTGTTTTTGAGATGGACTGTTGTGTTAAACTCATTATTTTTTTTCTTTTATTAATATTTTGTTGGACTTTGATGGATATTATCGACTATGTTGGAGTTTTATTAATATTTTGTTGGACTTTAATTAATATTGACTATGTTAATATTTGGGTAGGTGGCATTTTCTTAGTTGAATAGTAGGCGAATGATTGACTGGTTGAATGTTAGTTGAATGGTTGAATGGTTGGTTTCAATTTTGAATATGAATAGTAGGTGAATGGTAAAGACTTTTATATATATGTAGATGTTTTTCGACTGGTGTTATTATGAGAAAGGTTGAATTGCCTTATGCTTGTTGTGCTGTATTTATTTTTTGTACTGAATGTCCATCTGTTGCTGTGCTGAATTTCCATTTGTTGCTGTTGTTGTGCTGAATTTGGAGGTCATTCTGGTTTGAATTTCAAACTGTTGCTGCTGTATTGCTGTGTTCATTGAAGTTAAAATTTTAGGAAGTTAAAATTTTAGGAAGTTAAATTTGCCTGTTATTTTTAATGAACATTTTTATTACATCTAACAAAAATTTGCTTCTTGTTTTATTATATTTAAATTTGCTTGTTGTTTTATCCATCAAAATCATTTGCATCTAACATGCAATTAAACAGAATAAAACCCCAAATTGGATCACTAATCAATCTGCATGCAGAAGATATTTGTCAAAGCCAAAAAAAAAAGAAAAAAAGAGTGAGGTCAGATTTTCATTAGTGCATTATATGTGGTAAACAAACAATAGATATGAGAAAGTATTTTTAGAAAAAATGCTTCATCCATGATGAACCTTTAAAAAATATACATTTTTTTTTAAGAAATACTTTAAGAAGTTTAATTTTTTTTTTTGTTTGGCAGAAAATAAAATGATGTGAAACAATAGGTAGGAGTGATTGAACTTATCAGTGTTTTTATTTTCGAAAACAAAAAGGAAACATTGAAAATAAAGATGATAGGAGTTAATTCATAATCACAATTCTTCTCTCTCTTTATTAATTTGATGGGTAGAATGGAGTATCTTCAGTTGACGTTTTTAAGTTAATTATAAATTGGATGGTATGTATCAAAACTTAGGTGTAGTTTGGATGTCTTAAATAAGTGTACTTTTTGACTTTTTATAAAAAAAAATGTGTAGAAAAGTAGAGAGGAAATGTTGATTGATGTGACCCAAAAAAGATAAAAAGATGGACTAAAATAGATAATGCCAAACAAGGCTTAGTTGGATTAGCACCTAAAATCCAATCTAATTTATATACTTTTATTAAAAAAAAAGTATGCACTTAAGTGTTCCAATATCCAGTGACTCTATGTTGGAAATTCAGTGTAATGAAAAATAAAAATTAATAAAAAAATATTTTTTATGGGTAATGCAAAATGTTTTTTATTTTTTAAATATGAAAAATATTTTTCACATTAAATTCTTATTAATGTTACCATCATCTCCATCATTACACCATCCCCACTTTTTGCCACCATTAATTTAATCATTAATATATTAATTATAAGGATGCATTTAAATATAAAAAAATTGAACAAAAAAATCACAAAAACTATTTTTCGTGAAGTCATGATTATTTATAATGCTTAATTTGGACTAAAATCTAATTACAAAAAAGCAAGGTTATTCTTGTAATAGTAACTAAACCTTTAAATGGGTAGATATTTTGGAGATGAATAACAATGATGACAAATAGAATGATGATCACTATAATGAAGATACTGAAGATGAAGACAACATATTGCAAAGCCAACAACATATTAATATGCTCTTAGCTACAGCGGCAACAGTTGTAGTGACATATGCGACAAATTATTTGATAAAAGTGTTAGTGTTATTAGTATAATATAGCAATAATGTAATATCTAGCTGTCCAGCTGTCCCACTAATGATAATGTTTCTACTTTCGGTGTTAGTTAAGGTTAGTTTGGGATGTTCTAAAAAAGTGCACTTTTTAACTTATTAGCTTATATGGGTTGGGTTTGATGTGATGTGATGTGTTAGAGAGGTAATGTAATTTAAATAAGATGATGTGACTTAAATAGGATAGTGACTTTGTATTATTTAGTAGATGCCAAACTTGGCCTTAGTTAATATCCTATGTGTACCACATTTCCTCCCTATAAATGAGAGTGTTGTAAATCACTGAATAATCAATCAATTGAATACATACAATTTACTCTCTCTGTATTTCTCTCTTTATACATTGAATTTAACATGGTATCAAAGCGGGTTTAAAACCTAGTATTGTCGCTTCACCGGCGAGCGGCAACCTTGCCTTGGCTGCCCGCCGGACCTCAACCTATTCCACTTGTTTTTCTACACATACCTTCTCCCATAGTTGAGCTCCTCATTATCTTCAATGTCTTTATCTTGATGTCCAGTTGGTTTCAGATCTTTCTTTATAACCCGCAACATCCGAAGCAGTCCATTGTCCGTGACATCATCGCAGAAATATTTAAAAACCTGCTCAATAGCAGAACACGTAGGAGCAGATGATTGCGGCAGCAAAGAAAGTAGTGTATCCACAAGGACATCCATTAACATAGGTGTTCCATCACCATCTATTTCATCTTCTCCAGAAGAGTCGAGAAGATCAGCAAAAAAAAAAAAAAGAGCTTACTTATAGCAAATAATGAGTTCATCTCTCAGCTCAAAAAATTCCCCATTGACCATCCAAATGAAGCAGTGGCCTCCTGTGCCCTTGCCCGAGTCAGCCAAGTCAGAACCAACGTGCAACCACGCGCCGCCCATGGCGCAAGCTCCTCAGCAGCCTCCGCTGCCGCCATTATGGCTTGTCGCTGAAGCCGCCTCGCAGCCGGGCAAGGGCCTCGCGCCTTTGCCCGAGTCTGCCATGCCTACGCCTCCGCGAAGATCGCTCGGCTTTGTGCCGTGCCACCTTCTCCACCTCAGCCTCTACGATAGTGTGTCTGCCTCTCTAATGTGCGCCGCAGATGTTCTCCCTAGGCTTGAAGGAATTGTTGGATTTCGTCTCTCTAGATTCTCTCTCTCCATATACATCACCAACCCCATTTTACTTTTCTTCTCTTATTTTTTCTTTTACTTCATTTACCACCACTCACCCATGTGACCCACTCTACAATAATATATCTTTTGCAGGGGCACTACCCACATCAATTTCTATCCACCACCATTCTTTTCTTTATCACACCCATCTTTATATCTTTTATATGCAACTCCCACCAGCGCATATGCTTTCTACATTAATATATTATTATTATTATTATTATTAAAATAAAATAAAATAAAATAAATTCCAAACACCATTGCTGGTTTTAACAAATTCGTGAAGAACCACTCTTTCGTTTTTAATTTCACCTATATTCTTATTATTTCTTTATTTCTTTTTCTTTCAAATTATTTTTAACCTTTTTTTTTTTTAAATCTCATTCATACCATATAGATTTGCACACCAACCCTTACCTTATTTTATTCATCTCAGGGATCTACCCCGATCACAGTTCTCAATTCAAAAAAAAAAAAAATTATTACAAACACAAAACATAACAAAACCAACTTAAACAAACTACCTCCCTCACACATGAGGGATTTTTCTTTTCCTTTCTCTACTCTGCACGGCCTCTCTTCTTCTTACTCTCGTCTGGGCAGCCCTTTCAGTCTTGCCTCCATGTTTCCCACGCCATCGAGCACGTTGCCTCCATGTTGCTCCTCAAACGCCACATATGGCGGCCCTCCAAATCAAAACATAACGGTGGCCTTCCGTTTCAGCTCCTTGTTTTCCGCCTTCAGCACACATATCTCTGCTCGCGTATCCTTATGCATGCGCTGGAGCAGAGCCAATTGGGCATTTACCTACTGTACCTCACTAATCCTATTTTGAAACCGGTGAGACAAGTTCGTGACCACCATCATGGTCTCCACACATGACTTCAACGTATAATGGTTGGCCTCAATATCAGATTGAGCAGTCATTATTTGCTCCACAGACAGCATAGGAAAGTTCAACGGAGCAAAACCAAGGGCGCTTGGTTGAGGTTCAAGGGCAACCGCACCGGTTATCTCTCTTGTGGACTCGTTGAGGTCTGGAAAGAGAGTGAGTGGACCACGGGAAGAAGAGGCCATGTTCTGGATTGCTGAGTGTTTCAAAGAAGTAGCGATTTCAAACTGGTATTGTCAGAAAGGGTTGGTTGCAGAGTGTTTCAGAACGAAGATGTTCAGAGGTTTCAGACTAGTTTGGTTTGCACAGCCTCCGTCTCGGTTTATATAGACAATGACGAAGAGGACAACACGACGCTCTGTCGATCACGTGCATCGCCGCGTGTCCGGCACGACTTTTGATGGCTCGCCGCTCGACGATTTCTGTCGGGCACAACTTTTGATGAATTGGGTGCGACTTTTGAGGGCTCGATATATATATACATGTATATCTTTTGGGCAGCCTATATACACAATCATACAGTGTATTTTCTACATTAGTCCGGCATGACCCGTAAACTGTCTTGACATTGATTCCGGTTAGCTTCTACATCGGTCCGGCATGACCCCATAAACTGTCTCGACATTGATTCTGGTTAGCTTCTACACATTGATTCCGGTTAGCTTTTACAACGGTCCGACATGACCCCGTAAACTGTCTCGACATTGATTCCGGTTCGCTTTTGCAACGGTTCGACACGACCATACAGTGTCTTCACCAACGGTCTGACACGACCATACAGTGTCTCCTATCCACTTTTATTTGTCAGTTTATTTTCTTGTTTTGTTACTCTCTCCAAACTCAAGTTGGTTAGTGCCTATCCTCTTTGAGTTTGAGGGGGGCTGTTAGTGTTATTAGTATAATATAGCAATAATGTAATATCTTGCTGTCCAGCTGTCCCACTAATAATAATGTTTCTGCTTTCGGTGTTAGTTAGTTAGTATCCTATGTGTACCACATTTCCTCTCTATAAATGAGAGTGTTGTAAATCACTGAATAATCAATCAGTTGAATATATACAATTTATTCTCTTTGTATTTCTCTTTTTATACATTGAATTTAACAAAAAGAACCAGTAGGACATCTAGTTTAACAAAGGGAAAGTGGATGGTAGAATTACAAGAAGGGAATCAGACAAGAATATTTGAAAATTTTCAAATGGAAAAAGACGTATTTTATCAATTGTGTGATTTGTTACAGACAAAGTATGGCCTTGAAACTGGACAAAAAGTCTCGGTTCAGGAGCATGTTGTAATATTTTTGTATATTGTGGGCGATGATATTCGAAACAGAAATACCCAAGAAAGATTTCAACATTCGGGCGAGACTATTTCAAAATACTTCAAGAAGGTGTTAAAAGCTGTTACAATAATGTCTATTGATTGGGTAAGGCCTCAACCGAGAAATGGTGTGCATCCATATATTCGAAGCAAACGCAAATATTATCCTCATTTCAAGGTAAAAAAATAATTACAAGTGGAACTTAGGTGTTACATATAATAATGTTGGTCGGATATTTCTAATAATCTGTGACTAAAAATAATTTTATGAACTATTTTGTAATAGGATTGTATTGGAGCAATTGACGGAACACACATCAAAGCATATATATCTCCAGATAAGCAACCTCGTTTAATAGGTAGAAAGGGGTATGCAACTCAAAACATAATGGTCGCATGTGACTTTGATATGTATTTCACATTTTGCTTACCAGAATGGGAAGGAAGTGCACACGATACTCGGATCTTCTTGGATACAATTAGAAATCCTAGTTATAATTTTCCAAAACCACAATGAGGTAATTGTTTTATATTTGATTGCTACAGTAGATGCACGACACTCACATCTCCATATTTATTTTTACATTTATAATTGCTTACTTTAATTTCATTTTGCAATTTTAAAATAGATGAGTTTTACTTCGTGGATGCTGGGTATCTAAACATGAAAGGATATCTTGCACCTTACAAAAGAGAAAGATACCACCTAGCTCAATTTGAACATGGTCAACCTCGTCAAAATGCACAAGAAAAATTTAACCAAGCACATTCATCACTTAGAAGTATAATAGAAAGAACGTTTGAGGTTTGGAAAACAAGATGGCCGATAATAAAGGATATCTCACCAAACTACAAATGGACAACCCAAGTCAAACTTGTTTGTGAAACAATGTCAATTCATAATTTCATCCGACGAAATGAGTTCTGCGATATTGCATTTGACTCTTGTGATAGATTCACGGAATTATGTGCCTAATGAAGAGGAAGGATCTTCGTCTCAACAAGCATGCCATGGAAATGATGCTGACTGTGATGACAACGAGATGGAAGTGAGGAGACATAATATTTGTATGTCAATTTGTAGATGAAATTAGGAGATTTTTAAATATGTATGAAGTTTTATTTTTATTGCCTTAATAATAATTTATTATATTTTTATTGCAATGACATTTTTTTGTTCCCTTGTCAACTCAATATTATTAAAAAATAAATTTGAGGTAAATGAAATATACCAAATTAGGTACTAATTAATCAACTTCCATTAATGAAATAATTTTTTCAAAATTTAAAGAGAATAAAATGACAAAATCACAAATTTTCTGTTCATAAGGGCAAAAATAATAATTACATAGCAAAAAGTTATTTTACAGTTTATTTACCAAACACTACTCTGTTGCTTAAATCTATAATCCTACAGTTACACCAAACAGGTTACCAGCTTATACTCACAGTTATAAGATATAATCTGTTAAGTTATAACATATAATCACTTTTCTACAACTCTACCAAATAGGACCATTGTCTTACCCGTCACGATTGACACATGTCATATCTATATTTTCCCACCTCAGTTAGAGAGAGAGTGTGTGCACAAACATACATACATACACATGTTGAAATTATTATTTGAGAGCAAAATCAAACTCTGGTAAGCTTTGTATCAAATCTTTCTTTATTCATGCTTTGGCTCATTTTGGCAACAAGTTAAAAAAGTAAATTTTTTAATTTTTTTTGTTAAAAAAGTCAATTTTTTAAACTAAAAGAAGCCAATTTTTTATCAAAAAAATCACTAAAAAAATTAAAAAATTAATTTTTTATCAACTTTCTAAAACATTTCTTTATATTTCGTCAAGTAAGTTTGGTGGGGCCACAACACCAACAGCGCCAGAGGATCATTTAGTTACACGTGCCTTTTAGATTGGCCCTCCAATCAGACCTTAAATCTCTCTTTGTACATCTTCAAATACTTAATTATTTAATTCTAGTATAAAATTTTAATATATCTTATTGTGGGGATGTATTTTCTGAGTACTAACACGTGGCCGAGGTGACACCGAAGTGTCAGCCGAGGTGTCACGTGACATGACAGTACGCCGAGGTGATCTCGGGGTTACCGAGGTTATCTCCGAAGATATCGGAATCCGAGATAAGCGGATAGGGGACAAGAGTCCTAGATTGGGAGAAGACTTCAGTTTGGGTAAAGATAAGACCCTTAGAGAGTTTATCTTAGTCCCACTGGGAGTCCTAGATTAGCAGTAATCCTAAGTCCATTAGGGCCAGGCTCCTATTGGGACTAGGATTGTATTGGCTATAAAAGAGAGGCACCCCCATGGGTCTAAGGTATGTTTTTTATACTCAAGCTTGTGAGTTGAATAGTTGATTTATCTTTGAGAGATATACTGACTTGATCGTCGGAGTGCCCCCGGGTGGAAGAACCACCGCCGGTGACTTTTCTTTTCGCGGCAGACATCTGAGCCATCTACTCACTGTGTTCTACAAATGGATTACTAAGGAGGCGCAGGATCGAATATCACTCACACAATTTGGCGCCGTCTGTGGGAACGAAAGAAGAGTAGATGGCGAAGAACACGCAGAAGGAAAAGATTGGGGACACTCATTTGGGAGTGGAAGACCGTCGACTCTAACTGAAGGAGGAGACCATAACGAAGAAACTCGTGATCAGAATCACGCAGAGAAAGCCGTCGGACAAGATGGTGATACATCAAAGAAAGCGGACAGAGGCAAATACTATAATGAGGATGACCTCCAGACCTGGAAAGACAGATGTCTGAGGAGGGATGTGGAAGTAAAAGAGATGGCAAACAAGTTGGCGGACCTTCAATCGGTCCGCCAACTTCATGATGCAATAATGTCATGCCGCCATACCCGCATAGACACACCAATGCCGCAAAGAAATGTCCGTAAGAAGGCGAGAGAAGTCCCCAAAGCCCCTCAGCACACGGGGAGTGGAAGGCACTCTCGCCGACCCTCCAGGGAAGTCGGCCGAGAAGAGCCGAGAAGAGAAGAGTCCCGGCGACATATCGCGAGAAGGAAGCGGACCCCAAAGAACATCGGCATGTTCCGGCGGATATTGTGTTTCGATCGTCCCGGAGAAGGATCGAAAAGGGGCCACCATGAGGCCGAGAGTAGTGCGCCGAAAAGGCTGAAGTCCAATGACAGCCGAGCTGCAGGGAGAAGTAAAGAGGACTTGAGAGATTACCTCAAGAGGAAACAGCAGAATGCCGGAGCCGAAGTAACTTCCCCGGTTAAGCCGAGGACTCCATTCTCGACGGAATTGGACAGATTCGTCGCGCCGAAAAGATTTAGTATGCCGAGGTTCCAGATATATGATGGTAAGTCAGACCCTAACTTCCATGTTGGATTATTTTTGAATTCGATGGCGTTATACAGTGGGAACGAGCCGTTGCTCTGCAAAGTGTTCCCTTCATCCTTCGGAGAGATTGCATCAGATTGGTTCCACAAACTACCGAAGGTGAGCGTGAAGAGCTGGGAAGGCCTGGCCGAGCTGTTTGTGGCCAGGTTCATAACAAACAAATTGCAGCCATTGAGGGTGGATGCATTGATGGCTCTGAAGATCGACAAAGATGAGAGCCTGAGAGCCTATGCAAAGCGGTACTACGAGGTGTTCAATCGAATACCCGAATGCAACCAGGAGGTGGCGGTCGTCTCTTTCAAGAACGGCTTGAAGGATGACTGTCCACTGCGGAAGTCCTTGGCAAAAACCCTGCCAAAGAGTATGGAAGAGCTCATGGCGAGAATCGAGAAGTATGCCAGAGCCGAGGAAGATACGTCGGGGAATAAGGAGACGAAGCCAGAAAAGGGCAACGGCTCGCCGAAGCGAGGCCGAGGTAACAATGGACAGAACAAACAGGAGACAGAGTTGAGGGCTAAGCAAGCAGTGACGACGGTGTTCCGAATTCCGGTCCAAAAAGTCCTTGATCAAATTCGAAATCAGCCCTACTTCAGGGCGCCGGCAAGAGCACCAGGAGAATTTATGGGGAGAAACCTTGGTAGGCGTTGTGCCTACCACAATGAGCAGGGTCACCCAACTCAGGGTTGCAGAGCCCTTAAAGCACACTTAGAAGATCTGGTGAGACAAGGCCATTTAAGAGACCTTGTGGATGAAGCCAGAACCAGGGAAGAGCAGGCACGATTGCCTCAAGCACCAGCCAGGCCCAAATAAGCAGAACCACAGCGTGTGGACCTCGGGTGGTTAACGTGATCCACTCAAAGGTGAATGAAAACAACATACGGGGGGAGACACAGAGGGTAAAACACCTGCAGCACGTCAACCAGGTTGGACTGAAAAGATCTCAGCCTGAAGATTGCCAAGGACCGATGATAACCTTCACAGAGGCCGACCTTGACATGGTTCAGCACCCGCACAATGATGCCCTGGTAGTATCCCTCCAGGTTGGGGAGTGCCAGGTGAAACGCATCTTGATTGATCAAGGCGACTCTGCGACATCATGTATGTCGATGTTACAAGGAGTTAGGCCTTCACCCCGATGACATGGAGCGATCAACGGCCCGATGGTCGGCTTCAATGGAACGCCGACATGGCCTTTAGGCGCAACAAGCTTGGAGGTACAAGCTGGCACGAAGAAGATCAAGACACAATTCATTGTGATTGATACGCCCTCACCCTACAACATCATCTTGGGGAGGCCGTGGTTGCATGCAATGGGGGCAGTCCCCTCGACATTGCATCAACTGCTACGGTTCCCAACAGAACATGGGATTGAGGAAGTTAGAGGTGATCAGTTGCAGGCGAAAAATTGCTCCATGGCAGCAATGAAGTTAACCTGCAGCATTCGGGAACCAGAGAAGGTAGAAGTTGAAGAAGAGGACGTGAAGGTCCTAGATGACGTCGGCAAGGAGCCGACCGAGAAAAGTGAAGAAGCATTGAAGAAAGTCTTCGTCCAAGAGGGCGATGAGGAACGTTTCTTTCTTCTCGGCACAGGATTAGCCGAAGAAGAAGAAAGGGAGTTGGAAGCCTTTCTAAGGAAAAATATTGAGGTGTTCGCCTGGACACCATATGAAATGCCTGGCATTGACCCCGAGGTCACATGTCACAGACTCAACGTTGACAGGTCGGCCAAACCTGTGATACAACGAGCCAGAAGACCGACGTTGATGCACGTCGAAGCAGTGGAAGAGGAAGTAGCCAGACTTCTAGAGGCCAGGGCCATCCGAGAAGCCAATTATCCGACATGGTTATCAAATACCGTGGTAGTAAAGAAGAAGAATGGCAAGTGGAGGGTCTACGTAGACTTCACAAATTTGAACAAAGCTTGTCCCAAAGACAGCTTCCCTCTGCCAAAGATCGACCAGTTGATGGACGCCACATCTGGACATGGAAGGATGAGCTTCTTGGATGCATATAGGGGGTATCACCAGATAGCCATGTACCCCCCAGATGAAGAGAAGACAGCGTTCATCTCTCCGAAAGGTTTGTACTGTTACAGAGTCATGCATTTTGGGTTGAAGAACGCAGGAGCAACTTACCAAAGGCTGGTGACCAAGATGTTCAAACACTTGATTGGCCGAACTGTAGAAGTCTACATTGATGATATGGTCATGAAGACCAAGGAACCAAAGGATCATCTTGCTGACCTAGAAGAGGTCTTTGACATACTCAAAACATATCGGCTCCGACTAAACGCATCAAAATGCGCGTTTGGAGTCGGATCCGGTAAGTTCTTGGGATACCGTGACTAAAAGGGCATTGAAGGCGGCCAGATCGGATCAAGGCCATTCTCGAATTACTGAGTCCGACATCGGCTAGACAGTTCGGATGCTTCTTTGGAAGGGCCGCAAATTCTAAACAGTTCATAAGCCGAAGTTCGGACAAATGTAAACCTTTTTTCAATCTGGTGAAAAAGGCCACGAATTTTCTATGGACAGAAGAATGTGAGGCCGCTTTGGCCGACTTGAAGAAATATCTTACCTCGGCTCCAGTCCTCTCAACACCTCAACCTGGAGAGGAACTGTTTTTATACTTAGCAGTTTCAAAGCACGCAGTAAGCGCTGTGATAATCCGAGAAGAAAAGGGAGAACAGAAGGCAGTGTACTATGTAAGTAAAACCTTGGCCGATGCAGAAACAAGGTATTTACCACTGGAGAAATTAATGCTGGCCTTGGTAATGGCCTCAAAGAAGCTAAACCATTATTTTCAGGCTCACAAGATAGTGGTTCTGACAGAGCACCCACTAAAATCCTTGTTGCAACAAGGAGACTTGACTGGACGAATCGCAAGATGGGCTGTAGTTTTAGGCCAATATGACCTGGAGTTCAGGCCGAGAACAAAGAATTAAGGGCCAAGTTTTGTCGACTTCGGGCCGAAGTTCTCGCCGAGTACATCGAACATCGGCTCCGTGGCCGAGATGAACGATGTCCAAACAAGGAAGGAGAAGCCCACCAAAGGGTAAGGAATCGAGGAAGGAAAAACTCAGACCCTGCAGCATTTACATCGGTGACTCCTTTCAACTTTTTGTTGATGGGAGCTCAAACCGGGAGGGGGCAAGGGCAGGAGTAGTGTTAATTTCCCCCGATGGGGAAATATTGGAAGCGATCTATTCGATCGGTTCAAAGCCTCGAACAACGAGACGGAGTATGAAGCATTGATTCTGGATGGCCGGCAAGAAGAGCAGAGGCGATGAGGTAATAGTTTTTGTGACTCACAACTTATAGTGAATCAAACTACGAGAGTTTGTCGCCCGAGATGAAAGGATGTCGGCATACGCAAAGAAGTCATCACCGCGTACATGTTTCAAAACTGCCGACTTCTTCAGGTTAGCCGAGAAGATAACAACCACGCCGACGTGTTGGCCAATTTAGCAAGCTCAATGCAAACCGGAAAGACGAGGACAATAATGATCGATTACCTATCAAGCCCGAAAGATAGTCACCACACACAATGCAAGAAGCATTATGTGTGGACATGGGACCAAGCTGGATGGATGCAATTGTTGCATTCCTGAAAGAGGGAAAACTGCCAAAAGATCGAAAGGAAGCACACAAGGTCAAACTGAAGTCGGCAAGATTCAAATGACAAGAAGGACATCTCTACGTAAGATCCTTCATCGACCTTTTAAGGTGTGTACACCCTCTTCGGTCGAAGACTTTTGTATGAAATTCATGAAGGAGTTTGTGGAAGCCACGCAGGGGCAGATCGTTAGCTCATAGGGCCATTACCAGGTATTGGTGGCCCTATATGCAAAAAAGATGCAGGCCTATGTGAAGAAGTGTGAACAATGCCAGAGGTTTGCACTGTTGATACATCACCGCCGCCGACCAATCCGGCTTCAAATTTGGCCGCTTGCCCAATGGGGCATGGACCTCGGACAACCGCCCTAAGCAATGGCAAATGGAAGTACCTACCGTAGCAACAGACTACTTCACAAAATGGATAGAAGCGAGCCCCTTGCCAAAATCCGAGATGTGGATGTGAAGAACTTCATCCGAAAAACATCATCACCAGATTTGGGATTCCAAGAGCAATCGTTCTTAACGGAACACGCTTTGACAAAGAAACTCATCAAGAATTTTTGCGCAAAGTTCAAGATAAAGAATTATTTTTCAACACCAAGCTTTCCCCAAAGTAATGGGCAAACCGAAGCATCAAACAAAGTCATTCTGGATGGAATAAAGAAGAGGCTGCAGGCAGCAAAAGGAAAGTGGGTAGACGAATTACCCAACATGCTCTGGGCTTATCGCACTACGCCGAGAAGATCAACAGGGGAATCCCCCTTTGCCATGGCTTATGGCACAAAAGCAGTCATTCCATTGGAGATCGGCATCCCAAGGATCAGAACGCAGGGAGTTGAGAACGGGTCTAATGATGTGCTCTTAGCCCGAGATTTGGACCTACTGGAAGAAAGAAGAGAGAAAGCTGCAATCCAAATTTTGCGAGATACCAAAGAATACCGCCAAAGCTTACAACAAGAAGGTCAATCCAAGGGATTTTCAAGTCAACGACCTAGTCCTGAGAAAAGTCGTCGGCAATAAGAAGGATTCCAGAGAGGGCAAGCTTGGCCCAAATCGAAGGTCCCTGAGAATCACTTGATTGTTAGGAAATGGGGCATATCGGCTCGAAGATAATGAGGGCAAAGCATTGCCTAGACCATGGAACACTTGTAATTTAAAGTTTTTCTATCATTAGACGTTCTTTGATTTTTTGCCGATATGATCAATAAAATCTTAGCAGAATTTTTCCGAACTTATACAACGTTGCATGATGTTGTTTTTTGAATAATGAGAACCCAAGAGGAACTTAGGTTCACATTGGGGGCAGAGAGAAGACATTAGTAATGCTTAGCCGAGGTTAAACCGAGATTGTGTTTAAACAAGGTTAAGCTGAGATAAATTCCTTATCTTTACTTGTTGAAATTTGTAGCAATTTACAAGTTAAAGTTAAGCTGAGATAAAGTCCTTATCTTTACTTGTTGAAATTTGTAGCAATTTACAAGTTAAAGTTAAGCTAAGATAAATTCCTTATCTTTACTTGTTGAAATTTGTAGCAATTTACAAGTTAAAGTTAAGCCGAGATAAATTCCTTATCTTTACTTGTTGAAATTTGTAGCAATTTACAAGTTAAAGTTAAGCCGATATAATTATTTATCTTCACTTGTTGAAATTTGTAGCAATTTACAAGAAGAAGTTAAATTAAGATTATATGCTTTATACTTGTTGAAGTTTATGGAAAATTTACAGGTGAAGTCCTGGCCGAGATAAAACTTCAGGCAAACATATCCGAGGTATTTCTCCCTGAGGACATTGTACAAAGGAGGGGAGACTTGTAAAATATTTTAAGTATAGAATCAAACAGAAGCACTGAAGAAAAATTAAAGACTACAGCATTCAAAGAAAAACAGTTGTATATAAAGGAGGCACAGTGGCCTAGCAAAAGTAAATTGTTCTTAAGCAACAAAAAGGCACATCGGCCATAAAGAAGAAACTTACATTGTTCAGGGAACATTAACAAGAGCAAAGAGAAGAAACAAAGTACGAAGACAAAAAAAAAAAAAAAAAACTAAGTTTCTTCAAGCTTCAGCAGCAGGTTGGTCTGGGACCTCGGAGGGCTCCTGAAGAGCAACCACGACATCCTGCTCTCCCACAACCTCGGCATCCTTTTCCACAAGAACCTCGGCTACCACTTCTACAGGAACTTCGGCTTCCTTGTCTACCGCAATCTCGGCGTCAATCTCTGCAAGTGTCTTGTTAAGACTTCTTTCAGCTAGAAGGAGGTCGGATGATAGATGCCCTGGCTCAGACCCCCTGGACACTTCCTCCGTCTCTTCATCTTGGGTTAAGTCTATGACTTGATCACCCTGAGGTAAGGACTTGGTCCCATTAGAGTCCTTGGCCTTCCTTACCGGAGCACCAGCATCCACATCCTCATCCTCCGCTTCAGATTCGGATTCGGTTTCTTCCTCAGCTTGACTAGGAGGAGGAGGAGAGGGAAAGGGAAGAGGAATTGCCTCAGCCTTGCGCCAGGGTGAGTCGCCAGGAAGATCAAGCTTCTTTACCAGGGACATCCAACCCAGGGAAAATCCCCTGTTGCATGCTTGCCTGACTTGAAGTTTGTAATCTTCAGTGACATCGGCTACACCACAGGCGTAAGCTTTTCGTCAAGATCCTTGATTTCTTCTTTTGTAGCCAAGGCTTCTGAAGTTCCTTCTCGGCTTGGGCGCTTTTTCCTCGGCCTCCTTCTTTTCGCCAAAGAACATTCTTTATAGCCTCGGCTTGACTTTTCTTGACCAAGGTTTGGGCCTTGGTAGCAGCCTCGGCTTGATCTTCTAACTTTTTCATTTTGGCTTGAAGGCCTTTATTGATCTTCTGAAGAGCAGAAAACTCAGTCTTTATCTCGGTCAATTTTTTTCGATTTTCAAATGATTGCATTGAAAAGAAATGAGCGTATTGGACAGCCTGACAGAAAACAGAAGTGTTAGAAAAATAAATTCAAAGTATGAAACAAAAAGAAAGGACGAGTGTTGGAACTGAAGCACTTACTTGAACTGAGTGTTGGAGCATTAAAGCGTAGTTCTTATACTCACTATTTCCAGCATTTCGCTCCAAATCGCCAGGCAAAAGTAGTGCAGTACTGAGAGCCACGCCGACATTTATGTCCTCGGCACTCTCATTCGCCATTATTGGCCGGTCTTCCAAGGTAAATTGGGGGGCCCAAGGAACACTTGGTATATTGGACTTCGGAGTCTTCGCGGAAGAAGACCTCGGCTTTTTTGATTTTTGGGATTCTGATAGCTGAGCCTCTGCATGCCTCTTCCCTGCGGTTGATTGGGATTTGCTGCTTTCCGCCAGCTTGGAGATAGGCTGGGCATCCTCGGCCTCAACTTCAGTATTCTTATCCTTAGGCTAGGCCCTCTTTGTTCTTTTTGGCTTCGGAGGGGGGACGGTTTGGGATGGAACAGCATCCACATCGGTTGGAAGATCGGCTAGAAGGTCCAGCACCATTGGCTTTGGGCGTACCATCTCATTTGTTTGATAAGTCATGCGACGTTTTCTTTCTATTACTGGGATCAGGAATTGGGCAGAAGTTGATGGTAGATCGGCTGGATCGGAGGTTGACCCTTGATCAACCCGGGATGTTGATGCAGTCTGGGTTGTGGTGGTAGATAGAGAGAGGCTCTTCTTCTTCTTTCGTGGAACGTCGGGCAAAGTTGATTTATAGGTGGGGATGAAATTTAATTGTAGTGGAGCTTTGCATTTGAGGACGGGAAGATCTAGGAGCTTCTTCAGGCCCTTCCCAAGGAAATAGGACTGGCGAAAGTCCTTGGGAGGCTTGCGAACGTCTGCAAAATAGAACATCACATCAGAAACAGATAAAAAAATTTTTTAAAGAAAAACTTGAAGAAAGCAACAGTTGACGTTGGGCTCTTACCCTTGCCCTCTTTTACTGTTCGGGGGAGAGGGAAAAGATGGACTTCTTCATCTGGGCCAAACTCCCAGTTACCAGATGCAATAAGGTAGTCATCCCCAGCACCTTTGTTGGAGTCAAGAAGGTCGGCTATAATTTTAAACTCGGTGGACCTCGGCTTGAGGTAGTACACATAACCTTTCTCCTTTAGGTTGAGGGCACACATGGTGTAACAGTATTGAATGTCGGCAAGAGTGATCCTGACACTCTCCTGCCGAGCTAAGGCTATTATACCGTTAAGCGTCCTATAGGCGTTGATGGCGAGTTGCATAGGGTTCAAAGAATAGTAGTGAAGGACCTCGCGAAAGAGGGGATCTAGAGGGAATCGAAGTCCACACTGGACAAAGGCTACTATAGGAAAGGGCATGTGATCGTTCTCAGGCATAATGGAGTCGTTCTCCCCAGCTAGCCTGAGGTGAACATCGGCAGGGATGGAGAATTCTTACCTAAAATACTCTAGTTTGGTTGGGGAGTTAACCCTATCTCTCCATACACCCATGATTTTGATGTACGAGTATTTAGCTATAGAGACAGAATGTTTCTAATGGGCTCTTGGACCTCGGCTTGAGCCTAAGGTATGTATTGGTAAATTTGTTTCAGTTTTTCCTAAAAAGATGAAGGTCCTACAGACAAATCCCAAACCTAGATCTACGAAGAACGAGTATGGAAGGCACAAATCTGGAAAAGAGAAGACAGATGCTTACCAGAAAAGGTGAAGGCCGAAATGAGCTTCGCCGAGGTCAGATAATGGAAGCAACAGTGGCGAGAGCTTAACGCGAGGGGCAATGGCAGACCCAAAGCAGAGAAAGAATTCTTTAGAGAGAGAGAAAGCAAGAAAAACTCGAATGCAAAAGTGAAAAGGAGAAAAGAGAGACAAACGTTTTTGTCAAAAGTGAAGCGGCGGCAAAATAAGGCAATAATTGTGCCTCGGGTAACGCACGCGTCAGGTGGCGCAAGCAGAGGAAAGACGGCTTATGGGCGCGTCACCAGCACGGACCAATGAGGGTAAAACGCATTAGTGTAACGGTTGAAAAATGATGCATGACAGCTCATGCGCGAAAGAGTGATGATCTGAATTCTTATTCTTTAAGAAGACATGTCGGCCAGAAATATATGACATCGGCTAGAAAGTTTTTGAGCCGACGTACGAGACAAAATTCGAATATAGGTTCCATCACCTCAGAATGCCGAGGTAATAGAACCTAGGGGGCAGTTGTGGGGATGTATTTTCTGAGTACTAACACGTGGCCAAGGTGACACCGAAGTGTCAGCCGAGGTGTCACGTGACATGACAGTACGCCGAGGTGATCTCGGGGTTGCCGAGGTTATCTCCGAAGATATCGAAATCCGAGATAAGCGGATAGGGGACAAGAGTCCTAGATTGGGAGAAGATTTCAGTTTGGGTAAAGATAAGACCCTTAGAGAGTTTATCTTAGTCCCACTGGGAGTCCTAGATTAACAGTAATCCTAAGTCCATTAGGGCCAGGCTCCTATTGGGACTAGGATTGTATTGGCTATAAAAGAGAGGCACCCCCATGGGTTTAAGGTATATTTTTTATACTCAAGCTTGTGAGTTGAATATTTGATTATCTTTGAGAGATATACTGAATTGATCGTCGGAGTGCTCCCGAGTGGAAGAACCACCGCCGGTGACTTTTCTTTCTGTGCAGATTACAGGGAGTCGTCTACTCTGCCTATGTTCTACAACTAGATTACTAAGAAGGACAGTGTAATCGAAATATCACTCACACACTTATGATCTTACATTTTTAAATTTTGTGAAATAGGACAGAAAATTTCGTGTAGTCAGAACCTTTCGTATCTAGGGATGATAATAGAAACCGATCCTGATGGTTACGATGGATATCCTACCCGAAATACGCGAGTTTCCCTATTTTTCTATCCATCGGGTCAGTGGGTGATCTAATTTAATTCTCCATCGGGGAATGGGTCGAGCTCATTTCTCCGTATGTTTTGACATCCTGTTTACAGCTAGGGTTTTCTCACTCTCCCACTCCCACTCCCACTCCCGATCAGAGTTCTCCGGCGATCTCGTTGGCGCTTATCACAGTTCTCCAGCGTGGTGAGTTATATCTCTCGTTTCTCGTTCTCTCTTGTTCTTCGGCTATTTTTGCTTTGTTTTTGGTTCTGATTGAGAAACCCATATGGGCAAATGCCTAGTTGATGATTGATTTTTTGGGTTAATTTATTTTTGCATGTTTGTAGATGCACTTATGAACATGTACTGATGAATTAGTTTGCATGCAATGATCGAGAACATTGTGGGTTTTTCTTCCCTTTTCTCGGCAACCAAACAGGGACCTGGGGTTGTCATCTTTGTGACCTGGTCTTTGTTTTACTGTCTTTCACACGCATTGGAATGATGAAAATGTACGAATATCGTATAATTAGATGAAAGATTATGGATTTTTTTTCTCAACAAGAAAACAGATTAACTAGGATTTTTATCTTTGTGAATCTCTGTTCTATCATTTTTCGGACCATCATGATGATAGAGAGTTAATAATTAGTTGAAATTGGAGATTAAAGTTCATGCAATTGTAGAATTAGATGAAAGATTATAGACCTTGTTTTATCTTTCTTACACTTTCTCAACATGAAAACAGAGTAACTAGGGAGTTTCATCTATGTAAATCTCTGTTCTGCCATTTTTGCAACTTGCAGGATGTTAAAGAGTTAATAATCTGTCTCCGATTCAATCCCAATTTTTCCCCTTGAACTCAAGTGGAAGTTGAGTTCATCGTTCTTAGCCGATCTGTAGCAGCAAAAGTCAATACAAAGGTATCCCCAAATTCCCCTCTTTCCCAATTCATATTAGCTGCTGAATTTGAGATATTCAGTGTTTTGTTTTTTAATGGGTACCTGAAAAAATTGCAAATTTCAGCTGGAAAAGAGCTTATTTGACGATTCATATTCTTTGTTATTTTATTTTATTTTTAACATGTGGTTGTTGATGAACACACTATGTGATTGATAATCATTGTATTTAATGTGTCAAAACCAAAGACAAACAACTAACCTATATTCTCAAAGCTTAAAAACAACATATAATCAACTCAGGGTTTTTCAATAATTATGTGATATTGTAGTGTTGATTAGCAATTACTTTTGTGTTATATACATATTGAACTGAAGGAAATGTTGTGTTTTTCTTTTGTTTTTCTACTTTAGCTGCCACATACAGTATATTAGTAGATACAGTGATGATAATCAGGAGGTTCGTTGCAAGTCATTTTGTGATGAAAGGCATTCTAAGCTGCAATATTAAATTGAGAGCACTGTTGGAATTCCATTGAATGTTTGGATGCACCATTAAATTCCATTCCCTGTATATCATTCATTTATTCATTTTTTTAATAAGATACGAGAATTCAGTATGCTGTTAGCAATTAACTGATTGTGGGTAAAAATCAAATAGTAAATAAAATAGAAAGCATGTAATTCTGGAATTATCAATTTACGTCCCATCTCCATGGATTGAAGTCAAGGGGATCTTTATATTTGGCAGGGTTCAAGTGTATAGATGGAGGACAGACCATAACCGCCCAACCAGCTGGAATGGTATAACCTGCATTTATCCCAATTTTTATGCTAAGGTATGTCAAATTGGATGTATTTTTCTTTGTAGGAATAAATTCAAAGCTATTGGCATTGATAGAAATTGACCACTTAATTGTATATGGACATACCTTTATAATTGATTTCTTTTAGTGCTTTTCTGAAAATTGCTGGAACTATATTCGTGAGCCTGACAATTTCATTGATGAACTGTATTCGTGCTTTTTAATTTGTTTTAGGTCTGGTTCGTGCAACTCATTATTTTAGGTCTGGTTTGTGCAACTCATTAATTTGATTTCTTTTAGGTTTGATTTGTGCAACTCATTATTTTTAATCTCTCTTAGATGACTATTAAAGGTTAATTTAATATATGGACATTCTTTAATCTCGCATATATGGACATTCTTTAAACAATATTTGACATCATTTCTCTCTTTATGCATTAAATTCTCAACCTTCTTCAAAATTAATAATATTATTACAAAACAACTACCCCAAACGAATGAGTCATCAGCCTAATTAAAAATAAATGAAATGTTAGTATGTATATTTTACAAGACATCATCAGCCTAATTAAAACTTCTACTTTATTTTATTTGAAGACCAAAAGTGATCCACGAGCAGAAGTAACGGTATAGTCAAAATTCACTTGGATCACTTGGATCATCAATTTGAGCTCAAATTTTGAAATTCCCTTCTCCTAATCCAAAAGAAAAACAAAAACAAAAAACTGTTCATCAACGTAAAAAATATTAATATAGTGGTCCTTTGGCATGCCATATAGCTCAATCTTTTGAGAATAACTGAGTAGTCCATATGCACAACGACTCACTCCACCACACTTAATGCTTTCTCCTTAATCAAGTGCATAAGCATAGTGAACTTATTTGCCCATCACACCACTTAATGCTTTCAAAGAAATGATACTGGATGTTGATTTTGATATAGAACATGAAATAAATGTAGAGAAAAAGTAGCATTCTCCGTAATCAAGTGCATATATTTCCATGACCGTTGTTGACTTTAAGATCATAATCAAGTTCAAAATAATACGTTTTGGATAACAACAACACAACACAACACAACAGATCAACACTTTGGCATGCCAATTTTTTTTTTTTTTGGAGACGGAGGGGTACTTGTTCTAAGATCTGTCCTGTTGCGAAGCTCACAACAACACAACACAACACAACACAAAACAACACGTCTCTCTCTCTCTCTCTCTATCTTGGTGAGAGACTGAACAGAACAGCTTCAGGTAGGTCGGTCTTCATTTCATACTAATCAAATGACTAGTACTATTACTAGTTGGTTGTTTGTTAATCTGCAAAACCCCATCTGTTTTTGTATGTGTTTTTGTTGATGTTGAATTTGGATTAGGTTCAAAATCGAACATGCCGTCTCTTCAAACAGCATTGCCTCCTGAACTCGCCAACAATGCGATTAGAGTTAGTATTTTCTATTTCAAGTCTCAATTTTTTTATTTCTTTTTTATAGTTGGATTGTGTTTCTTTTTTATAGTTGGATTGGGTATTTCCCAATTGCTGAGGCAATTTTTTGTTTTTGTTTTTGGGGGGTCTGTTATTGGGTGCAGCTTTACCGTGAATGCCTTCGAAGAGCTAAATATATTGGCACTCGGGTACATATTATTCTTCTCTTATCTCTCTTACTCTTCAGCTATTATTGTGCTTCTCAACTTTGATATTGTTTTGTTGTTTCTTAAGAAATTTGATCACAACTAGCTCAATATGGATTATTTGAATAGTCAGTTCATGCTTAATTTTTTGGAATAAGTACCCACAAGTTTACACATGGTAATCTTAGCCAAAAAGTGGATGTAGGTATTTAGACACACATGAAGCACAACATAATTTGAACAAAAACTTAGGACCTATTAATAAAAGAAAAATATTGTCCGTTTATTCTTATTAATCAATACTCTGTCAAGCTTTAGAAACTCCTGTTATGTTATATGTTTTATTAATTTTGAATGAAACATTCACATATTATATATAACATATAAAATCATATATTTTGCATGTATCTCCCTTGTGTTGTGTCTTGAATTTTTTGAAAATTGCAGTGTCAGTGTGTCAATGTCCATGCTTTTCAGATAGCCATTCTTGTTTATCTCCATCAATTAGGTTTTTTATTGTTTAGCTCAATTTTTTGGATTAAACAATGAGGTTAGGTTAAATTTCATATCAGGCCTCCAGTTTCACTTGAGGATTTGTACTTCTAGTGGGAAAAGATCAGGGGTTTGTTTGGTTTGAGTTTCGGAGATGAATTTTAGAAAAAAAAATTTCAAAAATTGTTTGGTTTGAGTTTTTCTCAAAAAAAATTTCAAAATCACTTTTTCTCTCCTACACATCAATCAATTACTTTTTCTCTCTTCTATCTCTTTCTCAATCACTTTTTCTCTCACACACATCTACTCAATTCTTCTAAAATATCAAATCATCCCAAACTCCCACAAAAAATTTCTCTCTCAAAATATACAACCAAACAAACCAAAAAAATTTCTAAAACAATTCTCCCAAATTTTTTTTAAAAACAACTCTCCCAAAAACAAACCAAACAAGCCCCAGATCTTTGAATTCAATCCTGTATTTCAGAAGTTTAGCCACTCATTTTAGTCAGTTATGTAGTATCATACCAACGTGAACAACTTCTTTAATGGGAACAAACTTTATCCCTGGTGGGCTTGGCTTGATGGTTACTAATGCGCTTTACCCAAGAGACAACTTTGAACTCTTTGGGCTTGTTTGATTGGTTGGAGTAATAGTGATAGGATTAATAATCCATGGGATTAACCATTGGATTGACTGTCCAACTTAATTAGTAGGGTAAATATGTGTGGGATTATTAATACTTGCCTCCATAGGTATTGAATATCCCACGATTTTGTGGGATTAGAAGTCCTACGTATTGCTAAGCTGACCGTCATTTATGTCATTCAACCGTAGGAATGTGCATATCACTGGATTAACAATCCAATCCTATTCTCTAATACTAGAATCAAACAGGCCCTTTAGGTGTGAAATGCAGCAGAAGGTAAAAGCATTGATGTTGAACTGAAAACAGATTAGTTTCTTGTTTCTCCAGAAAAATAAAGGTCAACATCTAAGATGATCTTACCTGAACTTTCATTCCTCATTTCCTCTGCAAATTCATAACCCTCAATCTCCATGGGCATGAATCAAAGGCTGGGCATGGAAATTGTAGGATGAGGAGGGAAACTATAATGAATGAAATTGGAATTATTGTTGGCTTGAGATTTACTTCTAGAGTGGGATACAGCCCTCATGTTTTTGGGGTCTCCAAATGTTTTAGGGAAGAAAAAATATGGAAGCAGAAGAAAACATTGGCCATCTCATTAGTTTATGAATCCTATCTTATTCTTTAGATAAAGTTGGTTTAGTCCCAAGCCATAAATAGGACAGAGAAGGAAATTTATGTTTGTCTCAAAGTTGGAGGGGATTTTGAATTCTAGTGATGAAATGAAAAGAACTAAAATAAAATAATTCAATTCATGAATTTCTTTTTTCCCACAATGCCAATGAAGTAAAATCAAATCCAGAAGTAGGGGTTTGATGCATGGCTTATTGGCATGCCTTTTGTCACCAACCATTATTTTCATCTTGTCAATGTGTTTTTATTGGTTGAAGGGTTCTTAATTCAAATACCTCTGAATTGAGTTTTAATGTTTCAGACTCTTTTTAAGTTCATATTGTCAAACTAACTTCATTTTAAATGTCCTTATCCGATAATTTTGACAAGGAATATGATATTTAACCTGGTGCTTAGTTACTTACATTTGTCTAATCTGCAGCAATATAACACAGAGCTCGTTGTTGATATGGTGAGACAGCAGTTTAAAAAACACATGCATGAGACAGATCCAGAGAAGATTCAGAAGCTGAAAGATGAGTGAGTGTCATCTTACTTTGTTCACCTGTTCTTTTTTAAAGGGTGGCTAGGGAAGCAGAGGTTAGGATGTCAAAGACCATATTCTATTTAGAAAAGACATCCAAGTTTTTCTATCAGACTGTTCAATATGTATCATAGCCTTCCTTACTTTTAATTAATTATGTTCTTAAGCCAAATTTAGCTGGCATGATTGTAGGACAATCATCAGACCACCTGCTAACAAACATTAGATGCCCTTTTTTCTTCTTGTAAATTGAGTAGTATGCCTTGGGGTTAATTGCCCAATGTGAGCACTCAAGACCAATAACAGAATTAATATTTCAATGTTTTAATATTTCTGCTTCTTGGATTTGCAGTGCAGCAAGGGGACTCATAAATCACATGCTATACGAATCTGAGAAGATGTCTGGTCGTAAGTTCAGCAACAGCGCTTGATGTTGATTGAATGACACTGCTAAGATTCTGCTGGTTGTAGGAAGTCAAATTTTTGGCTGCTATCAAAATAATAAAGACGGAGTGAAGATCCCAAGCCCAGGACATCTCTTTTGTGCTTCCATTTTATGGAATCTAGACTGTTATTCTGTGTGAGATCAGTGTGTCATGGTTTTCTCGGAGTTATTCACTTGGCACTGAAACATTCACCATAAATGTTAGAAAGGAGAAGTCACAACTCAATTTGAGCAGAGAAGGGTGTCGCATTACCTTGTTAGATGATTTGTTAAGGTTAATATACTTGCATACATTTGAGTATTTATCATTTGAACAAATGCTTCTTGTTTGCCAAGGATTATTATTAATTTTAAGTCAAAAAGATGTTTGTGAAGATTGTATTTGAGAAACCAGCAAGGTGCTATGTACCATCAACATTTGTTTCAGATGTTAGTTTGTGTTGGTATTGAAGGTCGAGCTTCTCAAAGTGGTTGAAAAGCCGAGTCTTTCTTCCCATTAGTAGCTTTGTATTGAATGGTTGCAATTGTGTGCATTCATATTCGCAAAAACTCCCAGCTGTTGAGATTGAAAGTCTCACATTTTACAGGGAAACACACTTTATGATCTGATTGGCTTACAGGATTTTTGTGGTCCATCTACCCATTTCCTTTTGATGTCATTTGATTTTTGAAGCTTTCATCAAATAAGATAGATATGAAGTATTTAAAGCACCAACTTAGCAGCACTATATGGTGTTCCCGAATCTAGAAGAGGAATAGTAAGTCGTTGTGCAGAAGTGTACGGATGGAGCAGGTCGGCTTCACCCATGGTTGCTTCCAAACCAGTAAGAGTTGTAGTCACATAATGGGCCTCTGATGGTCTTAAGATGCGGGTGACCCACAACAAGAACAATTGAACTAGGCTCCAGACACAAGATCATGAACCCCACAGCTCCATGACTATTCTGTAATCAATCCTATGATCTTCTATGTTTAAGAATTATAGCCCTGAGAGTGTTTTGTGTCCGCTTTTTGTTTTCCTAGCATTAATCTAACACAGCCCTGACAAGACTCTAACCGGTTTTTCTGTTCCTAACATTAACCCAATAAAAATCATAGCACAGTGATTCAGTTAATGTATCCCAGAAACAAAAGCAAAAACATAAACAAAAATAAAACCAATTGCTAATTCATTAATCTATTTTTTATTTTATTTTTTTTTAAAAAAAGGCTGATTCTTCATACCTCGCCAACTTGCTGACTCTTAGTAATACTTTCTTCAGCCACACCATTATCATCACACCTCAACACGTCAGTGATCAATTTCAAGAAAATGGCTTCATATAAGCAAATGAATCAAACAACAATACAATTGGAGATTTTAATCAACAAGCTCGATCACCAGGAAATTGGTTGTGATCAGTGCGCTATAAATAGGAAAAATTAAAACAAAATGTTCATACTCTTAAAGTTCTGGAATGAAAGTTCTCTACAATCATCAACAAATTGAGATACTGAAAAGCAAAAAAGTCATATGTTTCTCTCCATTGCACTCCTTACACGCTGCAAAACACGAACAAACTCATAAAACATCGAGAAATAACCTCCAAGACTATAATTTTATTTTTTTTTTGAGACGGAGGGGTACTTGTTCTAAGATCTGTCCTGTTGCGAAGCTCACAACAACACAACACAACACAAAACAACACGTCTCTCTCTCTCTCTCTCTCTCTTGGTGAGAGACTGAACAGAACAGCTTCAGGTAGGTCGGTCTTCATTTCATACTAATCAAATGACTAGTACTATTACTAGTTGGTTGTTTGTTAATCTGCAAAACCCCGTCTGTTTTTGTATGTGTTTTTGTTGATGTTGAATTGGGATTAGGTTCAAAATCGAACATGCCGTCTCTTCAAACAGCATTGCTTCCTGAACTCGCCAACAATGCGATTAGAGTTAGTATTTTCTATTTCGAGTCTCAATTTTTTTATTTCTTTTTTATAGTTGAATTGGGTATTTCCCAATTGCTGAGGCAATTTTTTGTTTTTGTTTTTGTTTTTGGGGGGTCTGTTATTGGATGCAGCTTTACCGTGAATGCCTTCGAAGAGCTAAATATATTGGCACTCAGGTACATATTATTCTTCTCTTATCTCTCTTACTCTTCAGCTATTATTGTGCTTCTCAACTTTGATATTGTTTTGCTGTTTCTTAAGAAATTTGATCACAACTAGCTCAATATGGATTATTTGAATAGTCAGTTCATGCTTAATTTTTTGGAATAATTACCCACAAGTTTACACATGGTAATCTTAACCAAAAAGTGGATGTGCGGATTTAGACACACATGAAACACAATATAATTTGAACAAAAACTTTGGACCTATTAATAAAAGAAAAATATTGTCCGTTTATTCTTATTAATCAATACTCTGTCAAGTTTTAGAAATTCTGTTATGTTATATGTTTTATTAATTTTGAATGAAACATCCACATATTATATATAACATATAAAATCATATATTTTGCATGTATCTCCCTTGTGTTGTGTTTTGAATTTTTTGAAAATTGTAGTGTCGGTGTGTCAATGTCTATGCTTTTCAAATAGTCATTCTTGTTTATCTCCATCAATTAGGTTTTTTATTGTTTAGCTCAATTTTTTGGATTAAACAATGAGGTTAGGTTAGATTTCATATCAGGCCTCCATTTTCACTTGAGGATTTGTACTTCTAGTGGGAAAAGATCTGATCTTTGAATTCAATCCTGTATTTCAGAAGTTTAGCCACTCATTTTAGTCAGTTATGTAGTATCATATCAACGTGAATAACTTTTTTAAATTATTGAAAAAAAATTTTAAAAAAATTAAGATGTAAAAGTGGACAAACATTTTAAGACAGATGGAATAGTGTATAATATTTAAATTAATTATAAATTTTTTACTATAATGTTTTTTATTTTATAAACAATGACCAATCAACATACCTCTTTAAAAAAAAGGATAAATTATAAATACACCTCTTGAAATTTACTTAAAATATAAATTGTCTCCTACGATTTGAAAAATTACAAATATCACCTTATCAGAATTTTTTATTTAATAGAATTGACTAAAATTACCTAAATTATTAATTGAAACATATTTATAACATCATTAAAAATTATTAATTGACTTGATGATTTATTAATAAAATGGGTAATTTGTTATGAAATTAGAAACCTCAAGGGTTGAATGTAATTTCCAAAACCACAAGTAATGCTTCATATTTTAATCAAATCTTAGGAAATGTATTTGTAATTTATCCTAAAAAAAATATAGATGAAATTATTCATCAGTTGGACTGAAAAAAAGAAATTATACAAACATGGAGAGGTGTAATTGCAAAATCACACACTCATATTTTGGTACTTCCTCCGTCTCAAAATTATTAGTCCCTTATTCCATTTTTCATTATCTCAAAATATTAGAAATTTTTCAAAAATTAAGGATTAAAATAATAAAAATTTCTTATTTTGTCTTTCTCTTAAATTCATTAACAACACAAAAAGTATAATTATAACAATTGATATTTTTAAAAAATGTACCAAAAGCTAATTTTAATATTTTAATATTTTTAAAGTATAATAATTGTACTACTAAAAAATTAAATTCCTTAAAAAAATTATTATTTTAAAATGGAGAGTAAATTTTTTTTTTTTCCACTGTTAAATTAATTTCTCTAAAAACATGTAGATTAGAGAAGGCGTAAAAAGAAAAAGAAAAAAGGGAATGCTATAGTAAAGAAGGTAGAAACAATTATGGCAGTGATGTGTCTATCCCATCCATCCACGGATTCCATAGTAGGATTAGTTAGTACATTTCTCTTTAGGGGCAATTTGGTAAAAAGTTAGTTTTTTAGTTTTTTTAATAAAAAAAGTCAATTTTTTTAGCCAAAAAAACTATCAAAAAAGTCAAAAAATTAACTTTTTATCAACTTCTCAAAACACCACTTAATTAAACAAGAGAGAGACAGGTAATTTGTAGATTTTGCTTGGTTTCATACAGATTTAACTTTTCAAATTATATTTATGAGAAGATTGGTGAATTTTGTTGACTCGTAACTGATTTTTTGACAAATTTATTATTTTTATTTGTAATTTCTTTATTTGATTATTTGCTTGATCTTTTAGAGACTTCTTGTTTTTCTTTTCAAAAAAACAAATCTTGTTAAAAAGCTTCTCACTTGTCACTTAGGGGCAATTTGCGCTCAACTCATTTGAGTTTGACTTGTTTATTAATCGAGTCAAGGTTGAATATGTCACGACCTGTTCCCGTAATTAAGGGTTAAGTATTGTGATGGTCAGTAACTGAAGTTACTTACGGTCAATTCTTGAACAAATCAATAAACGCAAGCAGAAGAAATATTTAAATGATGGTACTAACATAATCATTGGAGTTTCTATTTTTATTACAAAATGTATTAACCAAAAATATCGATATTTACATATAAAAATATCAATAAAAGTGCTGTGTGTGTCTATTTCGCAGCCCCCCATATAAGACTTTCCAAAAACTATTTATGAACTGTATTGTTTCCTGAAAATTGGTAAACAGCTATAAGTACATGGCAAGTGAGAAATATTATACTAAGAGTATAAAGGACACGAAATAACCATGGATAGTTAGTTAGGCCAAAACATTTAAGATAACTTAGTCGGAACAAATAATCCTTTAAGTAGCTAAACTGAGATACATAAATTATGTAAATAAATAACCATAACCACTTGTAATGTAACAAAAAGAACAGAACAAAGGTCACCGACAATGTAAGTGAGTACACGGATTCAAGAGGTGGCTCGTACAGATTCTAGAGGTGGCTCCCACAATAATGTAGCACTTAGCTCCGTACAGCACTTTGGTCCGCACAGAACAGAGGTCAATGGTTATTTAAGTCCCCCAAGGCATGGGACTCCCGTGGTGGTACTTACAAAACATAATTGTATATAAGGTCATAGTCAAATATTCTTTAAAATACAAACAAACATATCCATGGGTTTCACTTTAGCAAATAGGGTTCAGAAAATAATCCACGTAACTGAAACTTTTATAAAACATAAATTTTATTAATATACTAATAAAATATAACTTGTATAAAACAAATATGGTAAGTCAAAATATAAGTAAAATACATTTTGATAACTCAAGATATAATATAACTCACCTTAACTTTAATACTTCACCCTTTCTTTCTGCTGTCAAAGACCCTTTCACCTTCCACTATTCTTTCCTTTTTCCTCTCTTTCATTCTTTTCTTTCTTTCTTTCTTTTTCTTCCTTTCTTCTTTTCCTTTTTCTCTTTCACTGATCCTAATCTTCTCCCATTTATAGGAAGGCAAGCCCTCTCATTTGCCACCACGTGTCCATGGCAAGATTTTGTTTTAAATCTCTCAAAATTTATACTTATCTAATTAGTTTTCTATAATTACATTTTGACCTTAATTCTTTATAAATAATTATATAAGCTAATTAATCTATAATTAAATTATACTTTATCCTATACTAGCAGAAAATTATTTATTTATTTTATTACCACACTCATTATTATTATTATTATTATTATTATTATTTTGACCCCTAAACTTTTACTAATTATATTGTTTTACAAAATTACGCATAATAATATATAATAAATTATATATTTTCCAAACTGGAATTAAATAATATTAGTATAAATTCTATAGAATAATTAAAAATCTGAGTTGTTACAATCTTCCCTCATTTTAAAATTTCGTCCTTGAAATTTGGCATATGTAAGTTATCCGTTGTGCACTCTAATAAATATATATTAAATGATTAATCTGATAGAAAATACTATAAAAAAAAATTTACCAAAAATAACTCACTGTTTTGGGCCAAAATAAGAAATGAGAAGCGACTTTAAAAACTTTTCACTCATTTTGTTTACGATAAAAATAAATAAAAATGAGAATACAATGACAGAATTATATGCAATAGTTGAAAAAATTTGAGGTGAACTTTTTATTGATGGGAAATAATTTCAAAATTAGTATCCTCATAATTTGAACCCACTTTTAAAAAGTCGAAATAAATTTTTTTTGAATACTGAACTAGAAATTACGTGTATTTAATTATATTATAATTTTGGTGGGTGTTTGAACCCGACACCCTTCTTTTCTTGTCCTTCTTTTACTATAACAAATATAAATTATATCTAATATTCTTCAAAAATTATGCACAAAAAAAAATTTAATAGATATATATAAAATTATAATATAATTAAATCGACTAACAAAATATAATATTTAGGTACCAATTACCTGCCATCTTACTTTTTAAATGTGCGTGTGTCCTATGCTCCAATAATGATTTTTTTATTTTAGTTTTATAAACCATTGCTCTGATACCATTTGTCATGACCCGCTCCCCGTACCCAAGGGTTAAGTATCGTGATGGCCAGTAACTGAAGTTACCTACGGCCAATTCTTGAACGAATCAATAAACGCAAGCGGAAGAAATATTTAAATGAGGGTACCAAAATAATCATTGGAGCTTCTATTTTTATTACAAAATTTATTGACAAAAAATGTCGATATTTACATATAAAAATATCAACAAAAGTGATGTGTGTGTCTATTCCGCAGCCCCGCATCTAAGACTTTCTAAAAGCTATTTATGAGTTGCATTGTTTCTTGAAAATTGATAAACAGCTATAAGCACATGGCAGAGTGAAAAATATTATACCAAGAGTATAAGGGATACGAAATAACTATGGATAGTTAGTTAGGCCAAAACATTTAAGATAACTTAGTCGGAACAAATAATCTTTTAAATAACAAAACTGAGATACAGAAATTATGTAAATAAATAATCATAACCACGGTAAGCGAGCGAATGTATCAGAACAAAGGTCACGTAAGTGGACAATGTAACAGCAGTACGAATTCAAGAGGTGGCTTATACGGATTCTAGAGGTGGCTCCCACAATAGTGTAGCACTTAGCTCCGCACAGCACTTTGGTCCGCATAGAACAGAGGTCAATGGTTATTTAAGTCCCTTAAGGCATGGGACTCCCGTGATGGTACTTACAAAATATAATTATATATAAGGTCATAGTCAAATATTTTTTAAAATACAAACAAACAAATCCATGGATTTCACTTTAGCAAATAAGGTTCAGAAAATAATCTACGTAACTGAAATCTTTATAAAACATAATTTTTATTAATATACTAATAAAATATAACTTGTATAAAACAAATATTGTAAGTCAAAATATAAGTAAAATATATTTTGATAACTCAAGATATAATATAACTCACATTAACTTTAATACCTCACCCTTTCTTTCTACTGTCAAAAACCCTTTCACCTTCCACTATTCTTTCCTTCTTCCTCTCTTTCATTCTTTCCTTTCTTTCTTTTTCTTCCTTTCTACTTTTCCTTTTTCTTTTACACTGATCCTAATCTTCTCCCATTTATAGGAAGGCAAGCCCTCTCATTTGCCACCACGTGTCCATGGCAAGATTTTGGTTTAAATCTCTCAAGATTTATACTTATCTAATTAATTTCCTATAATTACATTTTGGCCCTAATTCTTTATAAATAATTATATAAGCTAATTAATTCATAATTAAATTATACTTTATCCTATACTAGCAGAAAATTATTTATTTATTTTATTACTACACTCATTATTATTATTATTATTATTATTATTATTATTATTATTATTATTATTATTATTATTATTATTATTATCTATATTATTATTATTTATATTTTGACCCCTAAACTTTTACTAATTATATTGTTTTACAAAATTACGCATAATAATATATAATAAATTATATATTTTCCGAACTGAAGTTAAATAATATTAGTATAAATTCTACAGAATAATTAAAAATCTGGGTTGTTACAATCTTCCCTCCTTTTAAAATTTCGTCTTCGATGTGGGGAAGTAGTTCTGGAAATACTCTTCAGATCCTGGGAAACGCTCTTGATCCTCAGCTAGTCACCTGCAAAGACAAACACTCCGGTCGGGGGTGCCGAGGTTAGCACTCCGACGAGCAAGGCAGTTCTGATACTCAAGAAAGCTTGTTTACTAAGTTTGGTGAAGTGATTCTTTCATACCTTTCTAAATCTGAAACTCTTGTATTTATACTCATTATCTGAACCTCGGGTCCAGAGCTCGCTTTTTTACTTATTATCCTTTTGTTTATTCCAACATACATTTCCCCGTCTATTCGGCGATCTCAATGTATTCGGTATCTTAGTTGATTAGTACGGAGCCGAACAGTCTTTGACTTCTGGGATACATCCCTTCCAACTCTTCTATTTATTCGGCTTCCACAATTGCCCCCCAAGCATTCTCCCAATGTCTATTGGCTGGAGTGCTTGGTTTCGAATTTTGAATATCCAACCAAAATTTTGGTGATTGGGCCCACAAAGCATACGTCTAAGTACACCCCCTTTTGGTTGTCGTACCGACTTCCCGCCTCTTCGTACATATCTATTCATTGCGTTTTTAAAGATTGGCGTACCTTCGGATTCGCAATCCATGATACTGGTCGCTGGATTGCCTTTTGGATCGTTCTTACAATTTTGTCTCTTCCAATATCTTCTTCACCCTCTGTAAGTTTTCCACTTCTTTGCTTCGAGAATTATTCTCATTTTATTCTTTGGCATATCTGTGTCAACTATAGAGTATGGCGAAACATTTGAAAGACCTCATCTCATCAGATCGAATTACTGGTTTTACACACCATTTCTCTATTCCTGATGATGTCCGTTTGTCACTTTTGGCAGACGGCACCCTTAACATGGCAAGGGAGGACGAAACCACAATCGTCTTTCCTCTCTTGTCAATCGCAGAGGGTGGAGTCCGCTTCCCTCTACACCCATTTCTAAGGACTGTGCTTTGCCATTGGGATTTAATCCCTTCTCAACCTAACGTGAATTTCTTTAGAATTATAATGGGGATTGTGGCATTGAACCGTCGCCTTGGAATTAACCTTGGCATTCTGGCTATTCGGCGCTACTATGCCTTGGCTAAATCCTCCGGTCGGCAAGGGCGTTATTTCCTTAGAGCTAAGGACACCGACCATCAACTAATCACTATGCTTTCCAGCTCTGGGAAACGAGTTGATGATGTTATGGTCGTTGTCCAGGGTAATTAGGAATTTGCCGAAGGGGAGGATCGTGTTGACCCTATTCCTAGACGGAGGGGCGAGCCAGGTCGCCAAGTATCTCCTTGTTTTTATCATGTATTCATTTTTATTGTAAAACTTATTCCATTGAAATCTTACGGCTTCGTCTCGTGTAGGGAGGGGTTTGAAAAAGGTACTACCTTCAACCCACGACGCCGTTCTTTCAGATATTAGGGTTGCTCTCAGATATTTCGGCCGTCGAAGCCTTCAGAAACAGGGGAGGACGGCTCACATTCTGCTTTGTTACGAGCCAACATACACAACTTTCTCGGCGGCGAAAAACATACCGATTCCGAAGGGTGAAGATTCCCTTACTGCTCTTATTTTGTCTGACTTCAAAAACTTGAGGCAAGTAGGCTTTGAAGGGTCCGATTCGGAGCGAAATGAGGTAGCTGATATCGCCGAATCAGATCAATCCGAGACCGAGTCTGAAGAGGTATTGGATTCCACCGATTCTCCATTTACGTCGAGACCAGGGGATCTTCCTTCTGCCGACGTTTTTCATCGCTTAGAGGATCTTCCTGTCATAGACTCCGCGGTCATAGACTCTGCGGATATGGTCGGATTGAGTCCGACACAGCTTGCCAAAAAGGCAAATGCAGAGAGGTTAGCCGCACGGCAAAGAGCGGAGGGCCTTTCATCTGAAATATCGCCAGCCACTGAATCTCGACTCCCCCTCCCTGTTGCCGAATCAGAGTCCTTGGGGGTTGTAGAGGAGACGAAAAAAGGTCAGGGTGCCGAATCTCTGTTGGTCGGGGAAGTCAGCCAAAAAGTTGAGGAAAAGGCAGAGAAACGCTCTGCTGTCCTCAAGGTCGGTTCAGACGAACAAGGTGGTAAGCATCCTCGATTGGAGGGATCTAGTGAGATTATTCCTTTTGTCATTCGTCCAATGGTAAAGGACATGCCGGTTCCCTCTAACGCTTTGCCTTAAAGATCCGTGGTCGATTCGGTGTGGCTACGTCCGTGTCGTTGCCGTCTGATATGGAGGCTTTCTAGGTGGAACCAGATTTGAATGCGACAGCACTAGCCGCGCAATCGGCACTTCTGGTACGTATTTTGACTTTTCTTCACTTTATTCAAGTACTGTTGAGGTTATGTTTTTGGGTTCTTCCTTTGCAGACCGTCGGAAGGATAGCCGACATGGGATGTCGGCATCTCGACGCCGTCAAACAGATCGACCGCTTACGAAAGCAAGTAGAGGGCCAGAGGAAGAGGGCCGAGGATGTAGTTTTGAGAGCGAACAAGGACGCTTCTCGGGCCGAGGCCGAAGTAGAAAAGGCTCGCATTGCAGATCAATCCCGAGCGGACGCCGAGAAGAAGGCGGATGCGAGCGAAGCGGTGCTGAGATTGTCCCAAGAGGCGGTTGCCAGCCTGGAGGTTGAGTTGGCTGGCATGAAGGCGGCTGCTTCCAAAGTATTCGAAGCCGGGAAAGATGCTGGGCTCGCCGAATATGTGGACCAGGTCCCGCGGTTCGAAAACAGGGGGTTCAAGCATGGCTGGCATAAAGCCCTTGCTGCAGCTGGAGTTTCACTGACTATGCCGGTGCCGTATGAGTAAGTGGATGTCGAGCCGTTGGAGACTGATTCCGAAGGCTGAGCTGGGCAATTGACTTAGGATTTTACAAATGTATTAGGATTTCACAGATGTATTGTTACAATTGTTTTGTCAGACATTTTTGTGCAGGCTTATAGCTTATTTATTTTGCATATATAAAATGTCATGAGTTGTGCTCAATTTTGCTGATGAAGAATGATATTACTTAATTTTGAGCTCGGACGATCGGACTAAGAATCGCGCCTTTGCCTTAGCAGCGGCGCTGGCTCATGGTCGAATGAGCCAATGGCTTTGAATCGTGGGCTGGCTCAGGCATAAGTTACTCGGTGATTTCTTAAAAAGATAGCCGGCTAGATTAATGAATCTGCCCTTGCCTTAGCCAGGGCGCAAGCCTGAGGAACCGAATAAGCCGATGGCTCTGAATCGAGGGCTGGCGGAGGCATAAATTACTCAGCATTATCGTTTGAAAATATAGCCGGCTAGAGCAATGAATCCGCCCTTGCCCAAGCGATCTTAGGTTAACCGGCGATAGCGCTTGAAATATAGCCGAATAGATTAATGAATCTGCCCTTGCCTTAGCCAGGGTACGAGCCTGAGGAACCGAATGAGCCGATGGCTCTGAATCAAGGGCTCTGAATCGAGGGCTGGCGAAGGCATAAATTACTCGGCGTTATCGTTTGAAAATATAGCCGGCTAGATCAATGAATCCGCCCTTGCCCCAGCGATCTTAGGTAAACCGGCAATAGCGCCTGAAATATAGCCGAATAGATTAATGAATCTGCCATTGCCTTAGCCAGGGCGGGAGCCTGAGGAATCGAATGAGCCGATGGCTCTGAATCGAGGCTCTGAATCGAGGGTTGGCGGAGGCATAAATTACTCGGCGTTATCGTTTGAAAATATAGCCAGCTAGATCAATGAATCCGCCCTTGCCCCAGCGATCTTAGGTTAACCGGCGATAGCACTTGAAATATAGCTGAATAGATTAATGAATCTACCCCTGCCTTAGCCAGGGCACGAGCCTGAGGAACCGAATGAGCCGATGGCTCTGAATTGAGGGCATACGACGTTTGGCGCTCAGTCTTTCTGACGTTTTCTCGGGGGAGCTGCATGTACCCCAGAATAAATGGGCGAGTTCATGCCAACAACTTGACTCATTTCTATTCAGGCTTGATCCAAACCTGGCAGGGGCCAACATTGGTTGGGTTTAATGGTTAAAATGAATCGCAGAAGCGAGCCTATTCACACGAGAAGAAGAGCATCCAAGGATCGGGAAAAAGAGAGGCCCCCTAGTCGTCGAAGCAGATCACCCCGAAGGACGGACAATGGGGAGATGCCCAGCGCCCACGACCACAAGTTGAGCCTGACACGGCACCACGACCGTTGAGTTTTGCGATTCTCGTGAAGAATAGACCAATGATGGAGGCGGATTCTATAATTAAAGACCTAGATGTGGCAGTCGAGTTCGCTCGGCAGATTTTTCCGCCGAAGGTCCAACAGTCGATGGTCGGACGTCAAGATTTCAAAGTATTTCGGGATGGCATACATGGGGCTGTCAAGGGACTGTATAGCGCTTATGAAGTCGGGATGCATCTGCACGAAGCCCGACGCGAGAGTGAGAAAAACAACGAAAGGAATCGTAGTCTGGAGGCTCACGCGAAAAAGGCTGAGAATGAGCTTCGGGAGCTGAAGAGTGTTCGAGCGGTCGAGTCGGTGGTCGAACCCAGAGACTTATTCGGCCCTTAGATGTCATGCACCCAAAGGCGCTCCGAATCCGGAGACTTGTTTGGCCAATCGTGGTATCCACGAAGGGCGCTTCGAATCCGGAGACTTATTCGGCCGTTAGATGTCATGCACCCAAAGGGGCTCCGAATCCGGAGACTTGTTTGGCCAATCGTGGTATCCATGAAGGGCGCTCCGAATCCGAAGACTTATTCAGCCAATCGTGGTGTCCACGAAGGGCGCTCCGAATCCGGAGACTTGTTTGGCCAATCGTGGTGTCCACGAAGGGCGCTCCGAATCCGAAGACTTATTCGGCCAATCATGGTGTCCACGAAGGGCGCTCCAAATCCGGAGACTTGTTTGGCCAATCGTGGTGTCCACGAAGGGCGCTCCGAATTCGGAGACTTGTTTGGCCAATCGTGGTATCCACGAAAGGTGCTTCAAATCCGGAGACTTATTTGGCCAATCGTGGTGTCCACGAAGGGCGCTCCGAATCCGGAGACTTGTTTGGCCAATCGTGGTATCCACGAAAGGCGCTCCGAATCCGGAGACTTATTTGGCCAATCGTGGTGTCCACGAAAGGCGCTCCGAATTCGGAGACTTATTCGGCCCTTAGATGTCATGCACCTAAAGGCGCTCCAAATCCGGAGACTTGTTTGGCCAATCGTGGTATCCACAAAGGGCGCTCCGAATCTGGAGACTTATTCGGCCCTTAGATGTCATGCACCCAAAGGGGCTCCGAATCCAGAGACTTGTTTGGCCAATCGTGGTATCCACGAAGGGCGCTCCGAATCCGGAGACTTATTCGGCCCTTAGATGTCATGCACCCAAAGGGGCTCCGAATCCGGAGACTTGTTTGGCCAATCGTGGTATCCACGAAGGGCGCTCCGAATCCGGAAACTTCTTCGGCCAATCGTGGTGTCCACGAAGGGCGTTCCAAATCCGGAGACTTGTTTAGCCAATCGTGGTGTCCACGAAGGGCGCTCCGAATCCGAAGACTTGTTTGGCTAATCGTGGTATCCACAAAGGGCGCTCCGAATCCGGAGACTTATTCAGCCAATCGTGGTGTCCACGAAGGGCGCTCTGAATCCAGAGACTTGTTTGGCTAATCGTGGTATCCACGAAGGGCGCTCCGAATCTGGAGACTTATTCGGCCAATCGTGGTGTCCACGAATGGCGCTCCGAATCTGGAGACTTGTTTGGCCAATCGTGGTGTCCACGAAGGGCGCTCCGAATCCGGAGACTTGTTTGGCCAATCGTGGTGTCCACGAAGGGTGCTCCGAATCCGGAGACTTGTTTGGCCAATCGTGGTATCCACGAAGGGCGCTCCGAATCCGGAGACTTATTCGGCCAATCGTGGTGTCCACAAAGGGCGCTCCGAATTCGGAGAGTTATTCGGCCAATCGTGGTGTCCACGAAGGGCGCTCCGAATCCGGAGACTTGTTTGGCCAATCGTGGTATCCACGAAGGGCGCTCGGAATCCGGAGACTTATTCGGCCAATCGTGGTATTCACGAAGGGCGCTCTGAATCCGGAGACTTGTTTGGCCAATCGTGGTATCCACGAAGGGCACTCCGAATCCGGAGACTTATTCGGCCATCAAGAAGCGTATGAGCTGAGGCATAAAAACGAGAAACTTTTGCATTACAGCAGAGTATGTACAAGTACCAAGCCCACAAATCGGGTCACAGGTAAAATTTTCGTAGATGCGTTGAATTCCAAGGCCGTGGCAGGCTTCTTCCTGACATGTCCGAGAGCCGATATGCCCCTATTCCTGCAATGGAGTCTACTTGATAGGGGCCGTCCCAGTTCGGACCCAGCTTTCCGTCGGCCAGTCTCCGGTCGGCTGGAAGTACTTTCTTCAGGACCAGCTCTCCTGGGGTGTAACGACGCAACTGAACTCGTTGGTTGTATGACTTAGCGAAGCCGCCGATACTGCGTCATGGAGGCTGTGGCGGTCTCTTCGTTCCTCAATTAGATCCAGGTCCAAGGCGAGCATCATGTCATTTTGGCCCATATCAAAGGCTTGCGATTTCAAAGTCGGGAGGCCGATTTCCAGGGGTAAGATTGCTTGGGTTAAACGAAGCGTTTCCGGTGGACCTCTCGGCGGCGTTGTGCGATGTGCCCATAATACACTCGGCAATTCTTCGACCCATTTGCCTTTAGCTTTTTCCAGTCTCTTTTTGATGCCGTCCAAGATGGTTTTGTTAGAGACTTCGGCTTGACCGTTACTCTAGAGGTACGCGGGCGTAGAGAAGTAAGGCACGATACCATATTTGCCGTTCTTTGCAGATACGCCACAATCGAATGGTGTCATGAACCGAGATGAGAGCTCTTGGAATGCCAAATCGCGTAATGATGTTTCTCCATACAAATCACTTTATGTCGGCATCTCGTATATGTGTTAGAGCCTCCGCTTCGATCCATTTTGTAAAGTAATCTGTTGCTATGATTAAGAATCACTTGTTTCCTGGGGCCCTTAGCAACGGTCCTGCGATATCAAGCCCCTATTGAGCAAACGGCTAGGGACTGGTGATAGAGTTCAACCCTTCGGCGGGCAAATGGGTTAGTGGGGAGAACTTTTGGCATTGTTCGCATCTTTTAACATAATTTTCTACGTCGGCTCTCATTGTCAGCCAATAATATCCCTGTGTTATAGCTCGATGGGCCAGGGAGCATCCGCCAGAGTGGGCACCACAACTGCCCTCATGTATCTCAGTTAGAAGCTCCTCCACTTTATCCGAGTGTACGCATTCCAAATAGGGACCGGAGAGGGATTTTTTATAAAGCCCTCATTGTGGATCCAAATAATATCGCAGGGCCTTATTGCGTAGCTTGTGTGCTTCTTTTTTGTCCTCTGGGAGTTGTTCAGAAGAGAGGAATTCGGTAATGGGGTCCATCTAGCTTGATGCGGATTCTATAACGTTGACGTGGGTTTCCTCCGAAGGGCAAATACTCGGCTCCGGGATGAAACCTACTTCAATGGTCCGTTTGAGCTCAGAATTGATGGCGGAGGCTAGGCATGCCAGGGCATCTGCGTGTGTGTTCTGATCACGCGTTATTTGGTTCAGTTCGTAATGGTCAAACTTCGTTAGCAAAGAGTTAGCTATTTTTATATAGGCCGCCATACGGTCGTTTTTTGCAGCGTACTCCCCCTTTAACTGGTTGATGACCAATTTTGAGTTACAAAACACTAGCAAACGCCGAGTGCCGAGAATATGTGCATTTCGTAGACCGGCTAAGAGGGCTTCATACTCGGCTTCGTTATTTGATGCTTCGAAGCCAAGCTTGACGGCCTACTCTATTACTGCGCCGTCGGGAGACATGATTACTACGCCGGGCCGCAATTTCGCTGGTTAGACGTTCCATCACAAGATAGCGCCAAATATCCTCGACATAAATTCTCCGGCTTTTGATCGAACTTCACCTTTGGAAGAACATCGGCAGTTTAAGGTCGGAAAGCCAGTGAATTCGGCAACAAAGTCGGCCAAAGACTGTCCCTTGATTGCGGTTTTGGGTAAAACGAATGTCATATTGGCCGAGTTCAAGAGCCCATTTTGAAACAAGTCCGATGCTTCGCGACCAGAGTAATCGACGGAGGATAATGTTATCACCCCAATGCTATGCTCTTAAGTAATGCATCGCTTTTCTTGCCGCCATGACCAAGGCTAGGATGAGTTTTTCCAAATGAAGATAACGTGTCTCAAGATCGACTATTGTCTTGCTCACATAATACAATGGCCGTTGCTGCCCTTCCTCTTCTTTTAATAGGACGGCGCTGGCGACCCTATCGGAGACCCGCCAGATCTGTAATGAGGGTTACCAAGAATCGGTGTTGTCAAGAGAAGTACTGACCGGAGGTAAGTCTTGAGCCCGGTGAAAGCTGCTTCGCACTCGGCGGACCATTCAAAAGCTTTGCCTTGACGTAGCGTCTGGAAGAATTGTCTGCAGCGATCAATTGACCGACTGATGAATCTGTTAAGTGCAGCGGCCATCCCCATCAACTTTTGGACTTCTTTGACTGACTGGGGGGAACCGAGTTCCAAGATTGCTGTGACTTGCCTCGGGTTGGCTTCGATTCCACGGTGGTTGACGATATAACCCAGGAATTTGCCAGAGCCGATTCCAAACGCGCACTTAGAGGCGTTCGCCATTCTCAGATTTGGCGAAGATGCCTAATGTCTTCTAGATCGACTATGTGATCCTGTTCTTCTTTGGACTTGACCACCATATCGTCGATGTAGACTTCCATAGTGTGGCCGAGTTGTTCTTTGAACATAGCGGTGACCGCCTTTTTGGTAAGTTGCCCTCATTCTTCAAACCCAAAAGGCATAACTTTGTAGCGAGAGGTTCCTCGGGGTGAGGAATGCGCTTTGTCCTGGTCATCCGGATGCATGGCGATCTGATGGTAGCCTCTGTAAGCATCGAGGAAACTCATGCGCTGGTGGCGCGCCGTTGCATCGACGAGTTGGTCGATTCTAGGTAAGAGAAAGCAGTCCTTGGGACAAGCTTTGTTCAGATCCGTGAAGTCGACGCACACTCGCCAAGTTCCATTTTTCTTCTTCACCACCACTGTGTTGGAGAGCCACGTGGGGTAGGTGACTTCTAATTGCTCCCATCAAGCGAATTGTCGACTTCTTCTACGACGGCAAGAAAGGTGCTCATGCAGATCGACGGCCTTTCTGAATGATGGGCTTGCATGTGGGGTCGACGTTCAGGTGGTGCTGTGAAACTGATGGGTCTATACCCGGCATCTCGTACGAAGTCCACGCAAAGACATCGAGGTTGGCGAGTAGAAAGGAGATCAGCTGCTGTCTATCGGCTTGGTTTAAAGAGGTGCTGATCATGAAGAACTTTTCCGGGCTTCCATCGATGTCAACTCGGTCTAAACCTTCTGTGGCCTTTTCGCTTGGTTGCCGCCCGACGTCATCCAGGATTTCCCGATTGGGTACCTCAATGGAGTTTACTTGCAATTCCTTTGGCATTTTGGCGACTAGGAGGTAACATGCTTGTGCCGATTTTTGGGAGCCATGATTCGCTCAATGCCGCTGCTCGCGGAAACGTAACAATTGATGGTAGGTGCTCGGGACGGCCTGTAAGGTATGCAACCACGATCGCTCCATGATGAGATTGTACGGCGAGGGCAGCCGGACGACCAGGAATTCTACGTCCACTGTTCTGGAACCCGCTCGAACGGGTAGGTTGATCTTTCCCAGTGGGTATTCGCGGTTGGCATTGAAGCCGAATAGTGGATAAGGGGCCGGAGTCAAGTCCGATTCGGTGAACCCGAGTTTGATGAAGGTTTTATAATACATGACCTCCGAAGTGCTGCCCTGGTCTATAAGAACGCATTCGACGGTGAACCCATGATGCCAGAGCGCGACAACCAATGGATCGATGTGGAGTGTTACGCCGATCAAATCGAGTCGCCAAGGTGATGCTTGGCGATTCTCGGGTCGCTGGTCGGGCGTGAGTTGCGCCGAGGGACCGGAGGGATCGGATTGCATGTACGGCCGGGCTTTTGGCGTCAGATGTCATATGGATGTTATCGCGAACACTTCACCGAGACGTTCGTCTTTTGTCAACTCCTCAAAGTAATTCCAATTTGCACAACGAAGCGCCGTTTTTTTGTCGGGCCCAAGACGGTAGATCATCGCCTTGGGGGTCGCCGTAAACCCGCAAGACTGCTTGTTTGACTTTGCTATTTCCAAGGCCGACAGGCGAAGGCGCCGTTTCGCCGATGGTGTTGTCTAAATCAGTTTGGTCTTTTTGGCTCGTTCCATGATGGCTGGCATCGTCTCCTGCACTGAAGTCGTTTGTGAATCGACATTCAAGGCACGTCTTGCAGCGATGATTTCCTTCTCGAGCATATTTGCTGGAGTGGGGTCGACTCTCTGTGTGATCGCATCGGTGGCTATCGGAGAATCTTGAGTCACGCCTTCCATGGATGTACTTGAGTATTCCCACAGACGGCACCAGTTGTGGGGAAGTAGTTCTGGAAATACTCTTCAGATCCTGGGAGACGCTCTTGATCCTCAGCTAGTCACCTGCAAAGACAAACACTCCTACGGGTGCCGGGTAAGCACTGACGGCAAGTCGATTCGATACTCAAGAAAGCTTGTTTACTAAGTTTGGTGAAGTGATTCTTTCATACCTTTCTAAATCTGAAGCTCTTGTATTTATACTAATTATCTGGACCTCGGGTCCAGAGCCCGCTTTTTTACTTATTATCCTTTTGTTTATTCCAACATACATTTCCCCATCTATTCGGCGATCTCAATGTATTCAGTATCTTAATTGATTAGTACGGAGTCGAACAGTCTTTGACTTCTGGGATACATCCCTTCCAACTCTTCTATTTATTCGGCTCCCACACTCAAAATTTGGCATATGTAAGTTATCCGCTGTGCACTCTGATAAATATATATTAGATGATTAATCTGATAGAAAATACTACCAAAAAAAAATTTTATCAAAAATAACTCACTGTTTTGTGCCAAAATGAGAAATGAGGAGCGACTTTAAAAAACTTTTCACTCGTTTTGTTTACAATAAAAATAAATAAAAATGAGAACACAATGATAGAATTATATGCAAGAGTTAAAAAAATTTGAGGTGAACATTTAAGATAACTTAGTCGGAACAAATAATCCTCTAAGTAACAAAACTGAGATACAGAAATTATGTAAATAAATAACCATAACCACGGTATAGAACAGAACAGAACAAAGGTCACAGAAGTGACAGTCAGAACAGAGGTACAAATTCAAGAGGTGGCTCGTACGGATTCTAGAGGTGGCTCCCATAATAGTGTAGCACTTAGCTCCGCACAGCACTTTGGTCCGCACAGAACAGAGGTCAATGGTTATTTAAGTCCCCCAAAGTATGGGACTCCCGTGGTGGTACTTACAAAACATAATTATATATAAGGTCATAGTCAAATGTTCTTTAAAATACAAACAAACATATCCATGAGTTTCAGTTTAGCAAATAGGGTTCAGAAAATAATCCACGTAACTGAAATCTTTATAAAATATAATTTTTATTAATATACTAATAAAATATAACTTGTATAAAACAAATATTGTAAGTCAAAATATAAGTAAAATACATTTTGATAACTCAAGATATAATATAACTCACCTTAACTTTAATATCTTACCATTTCTTTCTACTGTCAAAGACCCTTTCACCTTCCACTATTCTTTCTTTCTTCCTCTCTTTCTTTCTTTCATTTCTTTCTTTTTCTTCCTTTCTTCTTTTCCTTTTTCTCTTACACTGATTCTAATCTTCTCTCATTTATAGGAAGGCAAGCCCTCTCATTTGCCACCACGTGTCCATGGCAAGATTTTGGTTAAAATCTCTCAAGATTTATACTTATCTAATTAATTTTCTATAATTACATTTTGGCCTTAGTTCTTTATAAATAATTATATAAACTAATTAATCCATAATTAAATTATTTTTTATCCTATACTAGCAGAAAATTATTTATTTATTTTATTACCATACTCATTATTATTATTATTATTATTATTATTATTATTATTATTATTATTATTATTATTTTGACCCCTAAACTTTTACTAATTATATTGTTTTACAAAATTACGCATAATAATATATAATAAATTATATATTTTTCGAACTGAGGTTAAATAATATTAGTATAAATTCTACAGAATAATTAAAAATTTGAGTTGTTACAGAATAATTCTAAAGTCATCTCAATAAAGTTTGATTCTTTTAAAATTTGTTTGAGTTCAACTCGTTTATTAATTAAGTCGAGCTCGAGTAACACTAAGTTCAACTCGATAAAGCTCATGAACGTAAAGAAAATAAATTAATATTTATTTTTAATAATATATCAAAAAAATTTATTAATTTATATTTGATATTTGTGTAAATTTACTTACTTGATTCATAAAATTTATTATTAATATAATTATTTTTGTATATTTAACTCATAATCTTTTATTTTTATCTTATATATAAATTAATTTTAGTTTAATTTTTATAAAATTCCAATTCGCTTCTTTATATAATAATTGGCTCAAGTCAAACTTGAGTTTGTTAAATATTTGATCTAGAGCTCAAGCTCAAGCTCGACCAATTCATAATAAATAAGTCTTGAACACTCAAGTCAAGAGCTCGGCTCGGCTCATTCGCAATGCACTATGGGTGTGTTTGATTGGACGGACTGGAAAAGGAGGAATTAGAATCCATCGGACTTGAGTCCTGGGATTAGAATCCCCCGGACTATTTGGTTGGATTGGATATGTATCCTGTGTTTGTTTTTTCATGGGATTAGATGTCCGGACTGTGAATCCCCCGGACTATTTTTAGTGAATCCAACGTTTGGTTGGACGGACTGGATAGGATAAATGAACAAAAGACTATTTTGCCATTTTTCAATTGTTTACTAAGGAATAGCAATATTAAACATATCTTTAATATTTTAATTATTTTTAATTAAATAATTTTGTTTTTTTAAAATAAATAAATAAATAAATAAAATATCAATAAAATTTGTTTTAAATCATTCTTGTATAACAAATCATTATTTTTTTACATACAAAAGCATTCTTGTGTTTTTTTTACATACAAAAATATCATTAATTTAATAATATAAATTAAAATTATTTTTTTTACATAAATTTATTTTTTTACACAATTAAATAAATAAATAACCACTAAATTTGATTTAATAAAATACAGTATAACCTGTATAAAAAATTTATATTATTTTTTTAATTAAAATTTTAAATAAATTTTAAATAAAACACCTATTACAATTTAAATAATGAAATTAAATAAACTATAAACAAAATTTTAAAATAAAACATCAATAAAATATCTATAAAAATTATTTTAAAAAATTAAATAAACAAAACATTAATAAAAAGTTAAATAAAATTATTTTATTTTTAAATTGAGACATTTAAATTTTATTGAATTTTATTAAATATAATACATAATTAAATAGTAGATGGTCAAAATTGTCATTTTCACATCTAATCCCAATAGTGATTAGTCCCCCCAAAACAATCCCACACCCCCCCAGGACAGGATAGTCCCCCATATGGAGGACATGGAGTCCGACCGGACATGGAGTCCGCCGGACTAAAAAAAAATCAAACGACGGATAAGGAGGGAGATCGGACATGGAGTCCAAACAGTAGATAGTCCCCCCCTTATCCCCCCAATCAAACACACCCTATATGCACTATATTTATATCTATATTGTGCGTACCACATCTCACACTAGATGAAAGTAGATCAAAGCTCCACGACTGAATGGACTATCCAGGACCCGAAGACCTGCCCAATGACTGGCCCACACATTTGCCTAATTGACTGGCCCACACATTTGCCTAACCCACGTGAGTTTTGGTTTAGCAGATTGGACAGCCCAATGCTTGATCCGACCTATTTTATACTCTGCCCCTTCATGTATATATAGGCATAAGCACACATGAGTGATGCAGAGAGTGAAGAGTAGAGTTGGAAGAGGGAGTGAACGAGTGTTTTCCATATTTTAGAAAGGAGTTTGAGTAGTAATAATAATAATGAAGAGTGTTGTGCCCAATTTGGGTATACTAGTACTAGTGCCAGTGGTGGTGCTGCTGCTAATGCCAATACTTGATGATGTCTGTGTTTCTTCTTCCTCCCTCTCTCTCACTCCCAACGACAACCACCGCAATCTTCTCGCTAATCGCCTTGCCATTACTCCTCCTATGGGGTCGGTACTCTCTCTCTCTCTTTCTCTTCATAAATGTAAATATGTGTGTGTGTGTGTTTGTGTGAGAGAGGTTGATGCTGATCTCACTACTGGATATATATATATATATATATAGTGAGGAGGAGAGTATCCAAATCAGAATTGTTCATTTTGTGAATTTTCTTCAATTTATTACTGACTGACTGACTGACTAACTATTTCTTTGAAATCCGGTTACAATCTTCAAAAAAATTGCATCAATTATTTAATTTCCATCGGTATTTTCTATTTAGACAGTCGAAACTGAAGAATCTGTTTTTCTTCTTATTTTTCATTTCACAGTTTCATTATTTTCAAAGCCCTATCTATCCAAAGAAAGAAAAATACAAAAAGAAAAAAAAAAGAAAAAGACAGACAGATAGATAGATAGATAGATAGATAGATAGATACGACAGCAGGTCTCTAAGTATTGTGGAACTTGTTTCTGTCTTATCCTTTTTTAATTGCCTTTTTCTTCGTTCACCCACCTTGTCCATTAATTAATTGTTGACTACTTACATCCTTTGAATGGAGAATCCTTTTGATTGGAGAGGACAAAGTATTTTGTGTAGTTGCTACACTACGAGTCTACGGTGGTGTTATATTATTTGAATAATGATGTACAAATCATAACAAAATTTTGTTTATATATAATTTTTATAATATAGTGATGCGGCTCAATATATATCATTCATTTTAAAACAAAACACTTACAAAATGACATTTCCACATCATTGTTTTGTTACCATGTTTTTTTAATATAAATTTTATGTATGAATACCATTTTCTATATTATTTTATCTCACGTGTATGTAAGCTCCACCTTTGTAGGTTGTAGGCAACACCATTATCACGATCTATCCGTTACACAAAATGAAAATATTACTTGCACATAAATTTCAATGCCACCCAGTTTAGGGGTTGTTTATGTTAATACTGTGCAGTGCGCACCTTATAATGTGCACCGAATGCAAGGGCTACATCCTTTATATCGCTTGGGCCAAATTACACTAACAATTCCTATAGTTTGAGACTTGTATCACTTTAATTCCTAACTTTTTAATTGTAACGCATTTGATCTTGAATTTTGAGTCTTATTCTAAATAAAGACAATTGAAAATACCATTGCTCAATTTTAAGGGTAAAGTTATCAATTTGATAAAATATAAATTAATTTGACAAAAATAAATGTAAATAAAATATTTTTGAATTTTTAAATTTATTTCTACCAACCGAAAATAAATTAAGTAAAATTGATAATTTTTTTATACATTTATTCATTTTTTTATCAAATTAATTTTTAATATGTATTTGGATGATGATCATATAATAGGTGGTTGTTAAGCTTTAATGTGTAATCGATATATTAATATATTAAATGTTTTTAGTTTTGAATTTTTTGATTTAATGGATTGGTTTAATAATGATATCAAAGTTGTCGCCATATTTGACTTTTGAAAAAATAGAAACCAATTTAATGAAAATAAAAATAATCACCCATTACATGATCATCATTCAAACATGTAATAAAAATTAATTTGGTAAAAAATAAATAAATAAATGTGTAAAAGATTTATTAATTTTACATAATTGGTAGAAATAATTTTAAAAAATTTAAAAATATTTTTTGGCATTTATTTTTGTCAAATTAGTTTATATTTTATCAAATTAACGACTTTACCTTTAAAATTGAGTAATAGCATATTCAATTGTTCTTATTTAAAACAAGATTCAAAATTAAAGATCAAATGTGTTACAATTGAAAAGTCAAAGATCAAAGTGACATAAACCTTATCAAAGACCAAAGTGACATAAACCTTAAACTATAGGACCTTTAGTATAATTTGCTCTATCTTTTTTAATGTGCTAGTAACATAACTAACATTTTATCAGCTTATAAAAGAGCAGCAGCACACTGTAACAATGAATTGGACTTACAAATTCACGATGCTTTACAAGACCTAACATTATATTTTCACTCATTTTCATAACGTTACCCAACCAAAAAAATTTAAAAAGTTTTTTCCTTCCCCTGTTTCTTTTCTTTGACAAATCCAAAATCCAATCGTATGGATGGAATTTGGAACTGAAATTTCAAACCTTTCTTTCTTTCTTTCTTTTGTGCTAGTAAAAGGACAAGGGAGAGAGTCCAAACTGTACAATTTTTGGTCTAACTGATCAGTTCAACAAGTCCATCCACCCAATAATTATGTATTAGATGACCAAATGAGACTGTGTTATCCCATGTTTGCACACTTGGAGAGCTCCTGCCTAAGATCAGTTCTTTCTCAGTTATCTACAAAAAAAGAAAAGAAAAGGATGATCCAATGAGATTATGTTATGTGCTAACTTCTTAGGGACAAATATTTTAAGAAATATTAGTGGGAGTGGGGGCTAAAAAACCAAACATTCTCACTTTCTGTGTCTGTCTTAATTATAGGTGGAATAGCTGGAATCACTTCCACTGCATGATTGATGAGAATATGATCAAACAAACTGGTAACTCAGTTCCTCCGGATTTTACTCCTTCCTTCTCTTTTCTTTTTAATTGTTTTTATGGTTAATGTTTTTGCTATTATTATTATTGTTACTTATTTATTTGAAGGTAGTTCTGCATGGAGAAACAATTATAATTTATGATGGTTATCTTAAATGTTTTTATTTGTTTCTTTTGTTTTATTCAGGGCTTTCTTCTTTTTTCATTATTCTTCAAATAATAAGTTACGTTGTTACTATGACAAACTCAACATTGTTCATTAATTTGTCTTCTGCTTTTTTTTTTACCACAGCTGATGCTCTGGTTTCAACTGGCCTTGCTAAACTTGGTTACAAATATGTCAATATAGGTACAATAACACGACCCCTTTTCTATGCTTATTTTCTTCTCCATTTTTTTTTTCTTCAAAAACCACTATCAACATGTGTAGCTGACATAAGATTGTGATATTGCTTCTTTAGATGATTGCTGGGCTGAAATTGATCGTGACAATGAGGTTTGCTTGTTTCCACATATTTTTTTCTTTAATGACGGTTAACAGGGATTTATTCAGAGATTTAATTGTTGAGATATCCTATTTTAAGGACCCAAAGCGAGAATAAGTCCCATCATAAATCTTTTAACCATTACAGTCCCTTTTTAAAAATTGTTATAATTTTTTGACATTTACCCTTGAATTAATAGTTAAGTACTGTGATTGTGGGTTGAGTGCGTGCTTAGCAGGCAAACGGTTGGTTTTTTGTGTTTCAAAATTTTAATTTCATAACTTTCATTATAAATACACATCCATTTTTGATAAAATTGATATTTTTGGATCCTATTGGCCGAGATCCATCAAACTAAATTATTTGAAATTAGGTATAAAACTGAAACTTTTTTGAAATTAAAATATTTCTCAATTTCAAAAATGAGAAATTTCTCATTTTTATGAAATTTCTCAATGTGTATGTGTTTGAGAGAGAGAGAGAGAGAGAGAGAGAGAGAGAGAGTTAATTTCTTTTTAATTTCATTTTGAATCTTAAAACTATAAAATTTCTTATGTTCCTTAAACTAAGAAATTTGACATTTTCTTGAATTTTTTTTAATATGAAAATTTTCAGTGAATTTTCTTAATACTATGAAATTTCAATTGATATTTTCTCCAAAATTGTAAAATTTCTCACTTTTGAAATTGAGAATTTTTCAATTTCAGTTTTCAGAACTCAAGTTTTTCCAAAACTGAGAAACTTCTCATTTCCAAACCAATCCAACCACTCCCATTCTTCAAAGCAACTAATCTCAGTTTCTTATATTTTTATCAAAACTTTGAAAAAAAAAATTAATTTCTTGAAATTAAACTGAGAAATTAGGACGACTTTCGTCTAGGGCTGGGAGTCCACTCCCATTGCAACATGTGCAAAAAAACCCAAACATTCAGTTTTACAATGTTAACATGTACTCTACCTCAGACCACATCCTTCATTAGGAGTTTCAAGATCAAAATATTGTACATGTCAGTCCTGCCATTGCAAAATTTCATGACAAAGGAAGCCCCACCACATCCCCGATGCTTATATTTCACTTCTCAACGTGTATACAAATACTTATATACTATATATCATATATGTATATATTAGAATCCTTAGGACTGACCTGGTTGTGGTTGTGGAGTATAGTGGATGGTGATGAACGTGTAGACTCAGAGAGATTGTATAGCGATCCCGGGTCTTACCTCTTGTTGTACAGTGATCCGGATTTGGTTCCGTAGATGTTAGCAGTTGTTTATATCTTGCTTACATCCTTTCGTGCTTTGTATTTGAGTTTTAGAATGTGTTGAGCGTGTTTTGAACAGGTGGGTTGAGCCTTAGTTCAAATTCTTGTTGCCCAGTTTTTGAGTGGTCCGCTCGAGCGGAGATTCTATACTTCCAGTATTTCGTGCCTCTGCAAAACTTCTGAAAGTGTGTTTTTCACGTTCGAACGGGTTTCTTTACGCTCGAGCGGGTCACGCTTGAGCGGGTAGTGCTTTGTCTGTAAAAGTTCTGGGAGGGGGAAATCTACGCTCGAGCAGATTGGTTTTCGCGCTCGAGCGGATCCAGTTTTTTGTTCTTGACGCTGGCGTTGCTTCCGCCGAGCGGATCTGTCAGATATCGGGCATTTACCGGCATTTTTGAATCACTTTTTACACTCACACTCTCTCTTACTTTCTAAAAACCGATTTTGAGAGTTCCTCTCTCTAGAAAACACCTTCTCTCTAGGGATTGATCTAGTTAGAGTGTTCTCCTATCCTTCGGCCTTTGTAAAAAGTGTATTGATCATCGAGGGCTTCGTTTTGATCCGAAAAGTTTGGAGTTTGGAGTTTGGAGCACTTTGGTTTTGGTCTTCTTTTTCGTTTGAGCTCAAACTTCGAGGTAGGGATATCCTACTCCTCCTTATGAGTTTTGTCTTTAAATTTTAGCATTTTGATATGTTGGGGGTTGTTGGATAATTTTGAAAAAGCTTGAGCCTTTATGTAATTTTACAAAAGAAGGGGTTTTACTTATATGAACCTATATGCATGTTTAGCATGGAGAGATGAGGTAAATATTGGGTTATTGGTAGAAATGGAACCTTAGGGTTGTTTTGTTAATTACAGGAAATGCCCTAATTACATTGATAAATTAATTTGTAAAATTAATTTTGAGAAATGAGGAATTGAAGTGAGAATGTTGAAATTGGGAATGTATGGGATCAAAGGGTGTGGTTGGATCATTTATCACTCACCTAGTTGAAATGTTGATATTTTATCCATTTTGTGCATTTATTTTCTGTTTAGAAATAACTGTTTTGGGCTATCGGTGGAGGATAGTCGTGATTGTTGTAGACAATGCATAATGATTAGGCAAACTAAAACTAATTGATTGAGTATGCTAACAAATATAGCGGTTGGAATAATACATTAACTTTATGTATTGATTGATTATGTATATGATCTCCGTTTATATACATTGTGTGTGTGAGAGGAGGTAGAGGATGTACTCCACGGTTTAGGGGAAGATAGGGGATGGACCTGTAAACCGGATTTTGTTTGACATTGATACAGCACTACAATGTGTATCAAGTGTGGATTATGGAAGTGTTTGAATTGATTTGATATAGCACTAAAATGTATATCGTTATCAATTGTGAAGTATAGAAGTATTCTTATGTTATATTGATACAATACCAAAATGTGTATCCTTCGTGAAGTATGGAAGTGGTTTATGTGTTATTGATACAGTATCAAAATGTGTATCCATTATGAATTTCACCAAGTAGTTTTGGCTAGGTTCTGAGCCTCGTTTTCAAACTCAAAGTTGAAAAAGAAGTGGGGAATGAAATGTAACATGGACTTGGATGTCATGAAACTGTAACATGTTATAAGTGGGAATATAAGTGTGGATCATCTATCGAATGCTGTTATTTTAGTCATCGTTTATAGTTGATTTAGTATATTTCTACTGGGCTGTGGCTCACCCTATATGGGGCATCATTTTCAGGTACAGGTAGCATGCCACCTCCAAGGACATAGCTTGGGAGGCTAGAGGCAGACAAACTTTTTTTCTGGTTGTTTTGCTGTCCTTTGATGTATTACATGACAATTCAAGCCAAGGGCTTAATACATATATGAGTTAGTACTCATTTCTTGTAACCAAGTGTTGGCTTGAAAAGTTGTAAGCCATAGGGCTTCTATTTTTGTTGTCAACATGTAATACTTTTGTAAGAATTATTCTGATAAATAGAAAGATGTTTATTTCTCTCATATTGTTGCATGTCAAGAATGATGGGTTTTATGTATTTTTTTGAGGGCGTTACAGATTGTTTAGTGGAGGTTTAGGAAACGACGACTTTGTAGTCTGTACAGAGAGTTGGGGTATTAGGGTGATGACAAATGATGATCACATTTTTGGAACTCGCATTTAATGGGACTTAACAGGTTAAAAAAACTTGGTTAGGACTATTAAGTCCTTAAAATTGGACCTATCACCAAATCCCTTTTATCTATGTTCATTAACTATATTGTACTTTAATTGGGACTTCAATTTCAGGGTAATCTAATGGCTAAGAAATCAACATTTCCTTCTGGTATTAAAGCTCTTGCAGACTACGTTCACAGCAAAGGTCTTAAGCTAGGAATCTACTCGGATGCAGGGTAACAGGATTCCACATTTAAGCTGTTTGACATTGATAATCCACTGAACCACCTTAACTGAGGTATTGGACCTATTTTACTTCATTTTGCAGTTATTTTACTTGTAGCAAAATGATGCCTGGCTCACTTGGTCATGAAGAACAAGATGCCAAAACCTTTGCTTCATGGGTATGATTTTAGGAATTATGTTTATGATGCCAAAACCTTAGCTTCGCGAGTATGATCAAGTAACGAAGTAACACACGTTTCTTCATAGGGTATTGATTATTTGAAGTACGATAACTGTAACACTGATGGTTCAAGGCCAACTGTTCGGTAAGAAAATTGTTACTGCCATTACAGTTCAACATCATCAATTTATTATGTAAATTTCTGTTTAAATTACCAGATATCTCATTACAAATTATTCTGCATTTCTCTTCTTCGTGTAGATACCCTGTAATGACCCGAGCTTTAATGAAGGCAGGCCGTCCTATCTTCTTCTCACTATGTGAATGGTGATTCTGGTTTTTCTTTGACTATGTTTTTTACTGCTCTTTGATAAATTCAGTTTTAAACTCATTTTGACATAATTTTCCTTCTATACTGTATGTATTTATTAGGGGAGACCTGCACCCAGCTTTATGGGGTGCTGAGGTTGGAAATAGTTGGAGAACTACTAATGATATTTCTGATTCATGGGAAAGGTAGCTTTCATGCTTTTTTCCCTTTGTTCTTTCCTTTAGTTTATAAATCATATTTTTATTTGAGGCTTGGTGTATAATTTTTCTTTGGTTTAACAGTATGGTCTCTAGAGCTGACATGAATGAAGTTTATGCTGACCTTGCAAGGCCCGGTGGCTGGAATGGTTAGCATTCTCTCATAATCGTAGTAGTTTACCAATAATGATATGATTTGGAAAAATAAAAAATACATGTATAAGATGTTCACAATTGTCTGTGATTTGATTTTGAATAGATCCTGACATGCTTGAGGTGGGAAATGGAGGAATGACAAAAGATGAATATATAGTCCATTTTAGTATATGGGCCATGTCTAAGGTATTAAGGAGGCTTATATTCTTTTATAGCTATATACTTGGCTTAATACAAAAAATCCCTTTATTTCTTCCATGTGAAGCTACATATTCTTGCTTGCCCATACTATCGTAGGCTCCTCTTCTCATTGGCTGTGATGTGACAAATGCAACAAAAGAAACCATGGAAATCATTGCAAATAAAGAGGTGATTGCTGTTAACCAAGGTATACCATTTTCACATCTCTCTCTATAGATATATTCCCCTTTCTTTTACGGGTGATTTGATTTTAATAAAGTGGTTTTCTAATTATTTGCACTTGTGTTGATCATTTTGAACACAGATAAACTTGGTGTTCAAGCAAAAAAGGTCAGAATGGAAGGTGATAGTGAGGTAAATTGACGAAAGTCTTCTTCTGGGATGCCGTCATTTACTTTGTTATTTGTTTACAATGCAAAATGTAAGCTTTATTTTGTTTCCCGGCCACCAGGTTTGGGCAGGGCCCCTTTCAGAGTATAGAGTAGTTGTACTCCTTCTCAACCGTGGTCCTATTCGCTATTCCCTGACAGCCCAGTGGGATGACTTAAGAATTCCTCCCAACACTATTGTAGAAGCAAGAGATCTTTGGGAGGTATTTTAGCTAGGGTTTTAATTTTAATTTTCTAATTTTTCAAGCGTGCTTCCATGGTATTGGAACATAACTCCTAATCGTGCATATATCATGCAGCACAAGACCTTGAAGACACGATTTGTCGGGAACCTGACAGTCACTGTGGATTCCCATGCATGCAAGATGTATATCTTGAAGCCTATTTCTTGAGAAACCCTTTTTTATCAGCACGCAGTCCCTTGGCTAGTTTCTACTGCCATATTGAACTTCAATTTAGTAGCTGATGTCACAAATGATGGTAAAAAATAAAATTAAGTCTATTTGACTTTTGGACGTATTTACTAATAAAGATTGGATGCAATATTGTTCCCTTTCATCTCCCACGGATGTGAAAAGTTTGATCTTTTTGTTGATTTTTTTGGGCAAAGAATATGCATACATATATATATACAAACTGTCAAGGACGAGCAATGAGGTTATATTATCGTATTTGCACACTCAATAAAAATACTGGGCCTCCCTTGGATTTCCCACATCTCAGTCATCGATCTATGTTTCTTGGCCATGGTTGTGAGTAATCAGTGAAAATTCTTGAAGAAATTATCAATAGACTTGAAATTACACAATTAGGACTGAGAAAAGTCAATTAGCATTTCAGAAATTGAATCTCTTAGCACTTGAATCTTTGGAGTGTATAATGGAATCCCATTGAGATGAGTACATTGGTAAATTTGTGGGCATATCATCATGTGCTTCAAATAATCAGAAGAGGTTGTTCATATTTCTTTTCATGGAGGTGATTGCTCCTAGGATTTTCCACTCATTCTCTTTTATTTGCTCTGTTTTGCTTCATTGCCATTGAGATTTACATTATTTGACATATTGATTTTAAATTGATTAAAAAATAAAAATAAAAATAAAATATTTGAACTTGACTTTGAATTGGTTTGTAAACAAAAACATAATAGTTTGGCCACCTAAACCAAAACTTATCTGTCTTCACTATTTCTATGGAAAACAAAATATTGGCATTTTGTTTCTGTTAAAAGAAAACAGTTCATCATCACGTTATGGCTGTTTGAGAAGAGGGTTGAGTTAAAATAACTCACTAAAAGACAAAATAGACTAAAAGAATCAATAAGATAATATGTCACATCTAACCAATTATCATTTTATTTTTTCTGTCATAATTATCAAATCAATTACGAAAAAAATCAATTATTTTTTCAAATACTACTATTTTAGTCTGATTAAGATAACTAAAACACTAAATAATCAACTAAAATAATCTACATCTCAAACAAGACCATTATGTTGTGGCTGAATCAAGATAAGATAATGACAATGTACATCCCAAACAAGACCATTATTTTGTGGCTGAATCAAGATAAGATAATGACCACCCTCCCTCCACACAGGTAATGACCATTTAAGCATCTTTGCAAGTAATAAGTAGAGAGACGACACATTTGGCAACTTAGGCAGGAAGAAGAGATGACAGAGTAAGTATCTTGTCTTTATTATCATGTTTTTTTAAATATTACTCTTATTAGGGAAATTTTATTCCCACACCACCGAAAATTTTAATACATAACATTTATGTTGTTTGGAAGATATAAATTTTTAAACAAAGGTAAAATGTTTCGATGTAAAATTTTAAACAAAAAATAATTGTGAACAGAATGTATATTTATACAATTATTTTTTGTTCGAAGTTTATGTCCAAACATTTAACTTTTGTTCAAAAATCTATATTTTCGAATCATATAAATTGTGTGTATTGATATTTTTGTAGTGTGAATATAATTAGCCATCTACATAACCTAGCATAATATTTTGCACAAATCTACCCCTAAAATTACAATTATTATCCAATTGATTTGCATATAAAAATAAGTTAGCTCATATAGGCCCAATGATAATATACGACAGTCCATACCTAAAAAAAAAGATAATATATGACGGCAAACGTATTTGCATAGTAGCCTAAGAAGCTTAATACAGTGAAAATGCTTATAATATTATAAGTAAAAAGTTATAAGAATGATGTTTTTTAGGGCACTCGAGTCATAAACGTAAATTTAAAATTTGTAGAGTAATTGTCCCAAATATTTTTTTTTTTTTTTGTCTAAAAGAACAACATAATTTGTAAGACAATATTATTCTTACATATCTATCTACATGTCCACTTATTCTTATAACTAAGACAAATCAATCATTGAGCCTAATGTAATATACACTTATAAAAATAGACTTTTCACTAATTTATTTTTTATTTTTTTTATATTTTAAATGTACACATAAATACTCACACACACACACACACACACACACACATATATATATATATAATATGATAATTCAGTTAATAATTGTAAAAAAATATATATATTTTATTAAAAAATACACACACATTGATCTTTTATTTCATTATGCATTTTCATATTTATTGCAAATCAAACATGAACAAGAAAATCGTGTACTAATCTCATAAATTACTATTTTACTTATTATTGGTGGTCTTGAAACATTACACCACACCATTTATCACTTTACAATTGTCAAGATGTTCTCCAAAAACTAACAAAAGTATTGAGTCCCATTCTTTCAACTAATGAATATCATGTTGGGCTCGGATTTTCACATGGAACAAAAAATAAATTTTCAGCTTAGAGAGGATGATAAGTCCTTAATTAAACACACTCTTTCAGCAAGAATTTGTTGGGTAGGTGTTTGTATGATGGCAATTAATTTGGTGTAGTATGTTTTTATATATTGTATTAATTTAAATCACAATATGATAATTTTGTATAATTTCTATATAAATAATTTAGATTTGTAGTTTATTGATTATGTCACTACACATCCGACTGCAGGACTTGATCCTCTCGCTCACAAATGAAAAATTATTTGGTGCTCCTAAGGCGCCACATGACTAGGTATCCCTTACCAATCATAATCCACTATATTCCTCCTTATTCTCCACCATTCACCACAAAATCGTAGATCTCACATCCTCCATCAATCACAATACTATTGAGCACCACTGGCGGTGCCCCACAGACACTAATACCCAAATTACTTGCCAACCCCCACCCCCGGTGGAATTACCTTTCATAGTTGTCCACTTATAACAACCTAATGCTATATAAATTAATAATTTTTTAAAAAAATTACGAATAGATGTGACACACAAAAATGAAATTTCAGAATTTAAAACAGGACTTCATCGAATAATATAATTGGAGAAACAATTCATCAGGTTTTAATTTGTATACCATTAGCTAGTAGTAAAGGTTTTCTCATGTAATGAATCGTAAGGCTATATATTGCAAGTTTGACTCCCCTTTTGAATTGACACAGTCATATTTAATATTAGTGTACGGAAAAGAAATAAACCTTCTCGTATAATCATGTTGATCAAGATTGCGCTCCTTCGTACGACGTCGCTTTACTCCCTGAAAACACAAACGTGAGCTAGCCGGCAGGTGTGTGCCGGATCCCTCTCCGATGGCTAAGTCAGCAAAATAGCCAAATAGACAAAAAGTTCTGTGTATTCGAATCAAAGTTGTGTTACCTCTCCAAAAGTGATGTGAGCTTTTATAGGTTCCTTGTGGCACAATCCTAGTAGGACTCCTACTCCTCCATATAGAGTCCTCCTAGGATTCACACTCCTGAAAGATAATGCTTATCCTTCCACACACCCTCACTGCTCAAACCAAGTGAGATGGTTTTACCATGGTCGATTACCATTCAATCGAAATAACACTACTATACCTAATCGGGTCAGGCAGGAGATAACCGTTAGCTAGGTTCTTCTGCCCTCGCTTACCTCGGCCAGATGTCAAGATCGAGCTATCCAGAGAAGAGTTCAATGAGCTAACCCAAAACAGAGTCCCGAGGAAGGCTAAGCTTACCTCGCTTAAAGGATACAACCGCTAATCCATATCGCCGGGCTAATGCTATCTGCAATACTCTCTTGGACCGATAACAACAGCTCTCGAACCTGACTAACTCTAGGGCCTCCTGTGACTGTGACTAACTTCAAAGCCTTTTACTCAAATTTCTTCAGACATTGTGGCCTATAACGCCTATTGCCCAAATTTCGCCCAATTTTTACATAAATTACCCTTTCAATTGCTCCTTAATTCCATCTGCGTAGCATGATAGGGATTTCTGCCTCACCCGAGCTAACAAATTTAGTCCTACGATCGAAAGCGTAACTCTTAAGCCTTTCTAGCCGAGCCAATACTCTTTAGCCTTTCCACCCCACCAAAACCCCACCGAGCTCTGCTTGTCCGGTCAAAACGTCTCCTCAATCACAGCAACTGAATCGCTTCTTATTCCAAGGACACGTGGCACACTCTGATTGGCCTAAGGCAGCTGTCACGCCATCTTCGTACTCCGTGTTTTTTGAACAGTTCCCGCCTTTTTCCATTCTCTTTTCACAAAATACCCCCTAATGCTTTGAAGCAACCACTTTACTATTCACCTTCTCTCTCTCGCAAGCCTCTAAAACCTCTATTTCAACACTGCACAAGATCGTGCTCTCACTGCTGTTGCATCCATCCTTAGCATTTCTGCCTTGATCTGGTAAGTAACACAATCTCTACCTCTTTTTTGCAGTTTTTAGCACCTATTTTGCAATACATATCTTGCACACTCGTATGTTTTTTCAAAACACACTATGCCTGCTTCCATTTTCTGCTTAGTTTTGTGTTTTCTGGAAAAAAACCTAGTAATAGAACCACTTGGATTCATGAAACAACTTGTAGAACGCTGTATTTGATCCAAAATCACAATATAACCGAGTAAAAGTTGTTTGTAGTTGACGAAATCTAGGCGTACTATTCAACCGAACTAACACTTCATGCTATATCATTAGTTTTAACACATCAAACCATCTTTTGAATTACCTTAGCCGAGCTAACAAACCGCATTTAAGGTCGCAGAATAGTGTGCTTGATAGTCTTAATCACTACGAGCCATAACTTGGGGCTAAACCACCAGAGTTCAAACCGAACTAAGAGCGCCGCCTAGAGGCTCAACCGGGCTGACAAAACCCTAACAAACACTAAGATAACAAAACCCCTTTGCACAAACCGAGATAACAATCCCTTGCGAAAACCGTGATAAAAAAAAACCCTTTGCACAAACCGAGCTATCGAACCCCTGGCTTAAATCGAGCTAGGACTACATTTTTCTTGCCTTTATTTCTTTTAGCACGGTCCCACGATCTGTGCTTAACACTTTTGTTTTTTCACTTTGCAGACTTTAGGTTGCCCAGGCACTCCTTTGAGCACTCAACCGAGCTACTCAGCTCCTTTCTCCGACCGAGCTAAGACAAGTTTAATTTATTCATAACTTAATCCATAAATGGGAAAGTATAGGTTTTTAGTAAACACACCTGGCGGAATGGTCAATTCGAAGGATTATAACATCCTTGACGATGTTCACCTCACTTTAGCCGATCTAGATACCACCCATGGGGAAACCCGCTTTGTTCCTTTACCCTTTTGTCCATTATAGAAACCGACTAAGATTCCTCAGACAACCCTTACTTTGTGAATTCCTTAGGCAAATTAGGATATGCCCAACCCAAATTTTCTACAAACTCATACCGCATAATAAATGGTATAGCCGAGCTAAATCGCCAGGCTGGTGTTAACCTCGGCTTAGTCGAACTCTTTCTCCAATATTCCATAGGCTCAAAAGAGGACGACTGGGTTTATTATTTAAGAATACGACGCTAGTGTGAGAAAATAATAAAGGACACTCCGGACAAAGATTTAAACGATGATGATTTTTTCTAGGTATCTGGGAATTTTGAAGACCACCAAGCCCAGATCCCTGTGTCAAAGATAAACCGGAAGAAAGGAACCCCAGATAATTACCTCCTCCTTTGCATGCTCCTTTTATTTCGATTTTCTATTCCTGAACCAAACTAATAGTTGTTTTCTTTATGCAGATTCGGCCCACCTCAAGTCAAGTTGGCTGCCATTCCAATTTGGACACACTTCACAAGACCGCGATATCCTGAAAGAAGTTGGGCCAAGCTACTGAACTTCGAACCGACATACCGATATAGCAGTTGGCGAAAAGCGAAGGTAACTGATTTTTTGCTAAAAGCCTCCCCTGAACCGGACCCAAACTTACCTCAAATCAACTTGGTCCGAACTACCGCCGAACAAGAGATGGCAAAGAGGAACAGAGTAAGGGCTTTACTAACCGAAACACACCAAGCCGGTGTACCTCCAACCGGTCAATCCACTGAGACCGTGGTAGCTCTTCCATCTCAACAACCCTCTTCATCTCGTCCAAGCAAGCGTGCCCGAACTACCCCAACCGAGCAATGCCTTGTCGATGAAGACGAAACCATTCTTCTACCCAGCCCTCCACCAAGCCCATAACTGGAGCGCTCCGACCAAGCTAGCTCCTCCAAGTGGGCACCCAAAATTACTTTTCAAAACCGAGCAATTCAGGACACTGACTCAGTGGTCGCTGAGAAGGATCACTTAATGGCATTTAACCTTGCCAAGAGTGTTTGCCTTCCAGCAGACATGGAGCACCACAAACATCCGACGAACTAAAGGCCATCCACGCGGCCATGAACACCATTGTGCAAGTAAGTAGTTTTTTCTGTTAATCTTTCTAATTTGCACAACTTTCATTTCGCTTGATTACAAGTCTTTCCCTTCTTTTGCGCATCATGCAGAAGAGCCACATCACTCATAAGCGCAGATCGAACTTCAGAAGACTACAAGGCAAGCCATGGCCGAAGTGACTAAAAAGAAGGCCGAGCTAGAACAAGCCATGAAGCAAATAGCCGAGCTAAAATTCGAGAACGGTCATCTGACCGATTTGTTAGCTCTACCAAGGTAAAAACAAAAAGTCAAGACCGTGATAAAAGACAAATATCTGCGAAAACTGGCTAAACTTGAGGGAAAGAAAAACGCCGAGATAGAGCAGCTGAAGAAGAGTGCTGATGACGCCGAGCTCCGGAGTTACAAGGAGGGGGAGGCGACTTACATTAAACAATGTGAAGCTGCCAAGGATCTCTTCTTCAAATGCGGTTGAGGCGGTAGAGAGTAGCTTTGGCCACGGTCCGTAGACCGAGGTCTTCAACGCTTCAGATACTTCATTCGAGCTCTATGACGGAATATGTCACGCCTTCAAAGAACAATTTCTTGAGGATTCAGATGATGAAGAAGACCGTGCCCAAAGATACCCCATTTGCCAATGATCCTGCTGATCACCGGTTTGGCCGAGCTAATGGTGGAAGACCTGACCAACGAGCTGCCTATTGAAACTGTTCTTCCAACCGAGACCGCGTATATCGAATGAAACCGCCCGAGTTGATATTGATGCTGACCTTAATGATCTGTTTAACTAACTTTGTATTTTTCTTCTTTTTGCTTTTTTCTTTTCTTTGCTTTTGGAAACAAAATGTAATCGGGCTGAGGCCTCACCCTTTGTACTTGCTTTGAATTTTCAATGAAGTCTCCTTTTTTGTTCCAACTCTTATTTCGGTTGATCTCCATACTTGTATTTTACTTTCTAACTGAAGTCTTGGATGAGGTACAATATTCGCTTGCCGAGATACTTTATATCGGTCTTAACATTTGCAACTATAAGTATACCTGCCAACCACTCTTTTAGCCGAGATACCTACCTCGGCTGAAGAGCACTAAGAGTTGGTTTAATCCAGCCAACCACTCTTTAGCCGATATCCTTACTTCGGCTGAAGAGTAGTAAGAGTTAGTTTAATCCAGCCAACCTCTAAATTGGTTATTCCTGCCAATTTAAAAAAATGTTTGGTTATTCCAACTAAACGCCCTGTAGCCTAGATCCTTATCCTAGGTTTAGGAGGGGTGTTGGTTTAATCCAGCCAACCTCTAAGTTGGTTTTTTCCAGCCAACCTAGAGTAAAGTGTTTGGTTTATTCCGATCAAACGTCCTGCAGCCTGGATCCTTATCTTGGGCTTAGGAGGGGTGTTGGTTTAATCCAGCCAACCTCTAAGTTGGTTTTTTCCAGCCAACCTAGAGTAAAGTGTTTGGTTATTCCGACCAAACGTCCTGCAGCCTAGATCCTTATCCTGGGCTTAGGAAGGGTGTTGGTTTGGTCCAGCCAACCTCTAAGTTGATTTTTTCTAGCCAACTTAGAGTAAAGTGTTTGGTTATTCTGACCAAACGTCCTGCAGCCTGGATCCTTATCCTGAGCTTAGGAAGGGTGTTGGTTTAATCCAGCCAACCATGTTTACAATGTTCCTAACTCACTAAAACTATCTTTTACAAAAAATAACTTATACGGAAAAGAATCTACTTGTTTTATTGAGAAAGGAAAAGGAAAATTACATATGCTTGAAAGAAGTTAAAAATAAAATAATTTGAGATTGGCAGTGTTCCACGGCCTGGGAATGGCTTTGCCATCCTTATCTTCCAAGTGGTATGCCCCTTTTTCCTGCTAATCCGACCACTTTGTAAGGTCCTTCCCAATTGGGCCGTAACTTGCCATCTCCCAGTACCATAGTATTTCCCATCACTTTGCGCAGCACCCAATCGCCGATCTTGAATTGCCTTGGATGTACTGTTTTGTTGTATTTCCTGGATAACTTTTGTTGGTATGAGGCAATGTGAACCAAAGGTTTTCTCTTCTTTCTTCTGCAAGGTCGAGCTCTAATGCTATGGCTTCGCCATTTAAGTCTTGATCAAAATTTTCGCTTCGAATTGTGGGAAGGCCAACTTCTAGTGGGATTACTGCTTCCATACCATAGGCTAAGGAGAATGGAGTTTCTCCTGTTGACCGTCGAGGTGTGGTACGGTAGGCCCGTAAAACATCAGGGAGTTCTTCCGCCCATTTGCCTTTTGCTTGTTCTAACCTCTTTTTCAATCCATCCAAGATGACCTTGTTTGATGCTTCTGCCTGACCATTTGCTTGGAGATATGCCGGTGTAGAATTGTAGAACTCTATCTTGTACTCTTCACAAAAGCCTCTAAAGATTCTGCCGTCAAACTGAGTGTCGTTGTCTGATATTAAGGCTTTTGGTATGCCAAATCGAGTGATGATATTCTACCAGACGAACTTCTTCACGTCTTTTTCCTTGATTGATGCCAAGGCTTCTGCTTCCACCCACTTTGTGAAGTAGTTCTGTCGCCGTAAAGAACTTCCTGGTTCGGTGTCATGGAAGTGGTTCTACTATGTCCAGCCCCACATTGCAAAGGGCCATGGGTCAAGGGTAGAAGCTCTCCGCAGTTGATGTATTTGGTGTGCGAACTCGACATTTCGCAATTCTTCACATACTTCTCGAGTCTGCTTGCATCTAATGCCACCAATATCCTTGCGAGATTGCTCTGTATGCTAGTAACCTTCCCCCTTGATGGCTTCCGCACACGCCTTCGTGTATTTCAAACAAAAATGCTTCAACTTTGCTGGGATGAACACACTTTAGGTAGGGTCTTGAGAACGATTTCTTGTACAATGCCTAAGATGGGGAGAGCCAAAATCGTTGTGTCTTTGCTCTTATTCTGTTGGTCGCTTTTCTTCTGGTAGGGTGCCACCTTTTAAGAACAGTATAATGGGGTCCATCCAAGAAGGGCCTAACTCGGCGCAACATACCTCTTCTGCTTCGGGGTCTTCAATGCTTAGTCTAGGTAGGTAGTCGATTAGCAATGGATGAGGGATGGAAGTATCTGCCATTGAAACAAAGCCTGCTAATTCATCTGCTCTGCTGTTTTCCTCCCTGCCGATTTGTTCTATCCTGACTACTTTAAATTTCTTAATTTTTGTTCTGACCAACTCTTGGTACTTAGCCATTCTTTGCTTCGTAGTCGCCTGAAATTTGGTTTACCACCAGCTGCGAGTCGCTGTAAACCATTAGTTTGGTGGCCTTCATGTAGAATGCTGATTTGAGGCCTGCGAGAAGCGCTTCATACTCTGCTTCGTTGTTTGATGCTGGAAAGCCCAGGTTGACTACTTGCTCTACTACTAGGCCGTCTGGAGAGATGAGGACTATGCCGAGTCCTGCTCCATGCCGATTGGATGCTCCATCCACGAAGAGCTTCCACATCTCTCTAACGAATAATTTCCAGCAAGGGGAGGGATCGGATGATGCCTTGGGGTCCAAAATGTTGCTGGTGTTTTCTTCAAGGTCCATGCTTACTATTTGCCTCTCGCTATCTGATTGTACCAAGTCGTTATTTGTTGGTGAGTCTTGGCTTGGTGTAGCATGGTTTGCTTTTTCCTTGTTTTCTTTATTCTGGTCTGCCTTGGGGTCTGACGGAGTATCCTGTACCAGGGTTGCACTATTCCGGCGTCAACTTCCATCCCTAGTTCGATTGTGTCAGTCAGGTCGACTGGGCAGATATAATGACTTCCTAAGGTAAATTCAGCGACGGAGTCAGCCAAGGCTTGAGCCTTTATCGCGGTTCTGGGTTGGAACTTGATGTCGAATTGTCCCAACTCTACTGCCAATTTCAAAATTTGCCCAGAAAAGTTCGCCCTCTCAAACAAAGCTTTTAATGGGAAAACTGTGAGGACGACTATGGTGTGGGCGTGAAAGTAGTGCGACAATTTCCTTGAGGCCATCATCAAAGCCAAGGCCAATTTTTCCAGTGGCAAGTATCTTGTTTCAGCGCCCAGCAATGTCTTGCAGACATAAAAGATGGGCACATGTTGGATTCCTTCTGCACGGACCAACACTGCGCTGATTACATGTTGAGAGACTGCCAGGTACAGGAAAAGTTCTTCTCCAGGTATTGGGGTGACAAGCAGTGGTGGAAAAGACATGTATTCTTTCAAGTTTTCCAGAGCACGGTCGCATTCTTCGTCCCACTCGAACTTGGCTTTTAAAGCTTGAAAAAATGGTTGTAGTCTGTCCCGACAACCGCTAATGAATCGCTGAGTGCAATCGCCATGCTAGTGAAATGTCAGCACTTCTTTATCGAAGTTAGGCCTCTAGATCCCGAATAGCTTTGATCTAGGAGGGTCCGCTTATACCTTGGGGTCACCGAAGCCCAGAATTTACCAGATCCTATTCAATGCACATTTAGACGATTGAGGCGAACTTGTACTTTCTTAGGATCTCAAACATCTCACCCTAGGTCCTTGAGATGGTCATTCTTATCCTTGCTCTTGACCACCATGTCATCGATGTAAGCCTCCATTGTTCTCTTCTAACAACGGCTCAAACATCTTGGTGACCATTCTCTGGAATGTTGCCCCTGCGTTCTTTAGACCAAAGGGCATGACCATATAGCAATACAGTCCTCTTGGAGTTGTAAAGGACGTGACCTCCTAGTCTGGTTTGTACATGGCGATCTGATAGTAGCCTCTGTACGCATCAAGAAAGCTAAGTCGGTTATGCCTCGCCGTTAGGTCTACCAGTTGATCTATCCGTGGTAGGGGGAAGCTATCCTTTGGGCATGCTTTGTTAACTGTCTTGTAGTCGACGCAGACACGCCATTTACCATTCTTCTTTAGCACTACAACTGTGTTGGAAATCCATTTGGGGTAGTGCACCTCTCTGATTGCTCTTGCCTCCAACAGGTTTTCTACTTCTTCCGCCACTATCTCGGTGTGGTGGAGTGCCGACCATGCATACCGAATGACCGGTCCATGGATGGGTGGACTTTGAGTTAGTGACAAATGAAGTTGGGATCAATGTCTAGCATGTCGATAGTGTCCAAAGTAACACTTCGATGTTAGAGGTAAAAATTCCAAGACCTCTAATCTCTCGTTGCCGACAACGATTTAACCGAACAAAAAGAATTTATCCGGGTTCTTTTATCTATTCTACCTCTACCAAGTCTTCCACCGCTTTTGATTAGTCGCTTTTGTCGACATCTCATGAACAGCTTCATTACTCTCAGGTTCTTCCACCGAATGAACATATCCCTTGGCAGCGCGGCTGCCATTTACAGTGACAAAGCATTGCTTGGACATGATCTGGTCTCCAAAGACCTTTTAATTACCCCGGCTTTGTTGGGGAACCGCATTACTTGATGGTAGGATGACGCTACCGATCGCATGGCATGCAGCCATGTTCTTCCCAAGATTATGTTGTAAGTGGAAGGGACTTTCAACACCCAGAATTCCACTTGTTTTGTCACGCTTCCTACTCTGACTGGTAGGATTATTTTGCCGACTGGCCATTCTGGCATTGAGTTGAATCCAATCAGGGGAGACACGGCATGTGCCAAGTCTTTGTCTTGTAGCTTCAATTGTTTGAATGTTTCGTAATACATTATCTCACATGAACTACCCTGGTCAATCAAAATCCGCTTGATGTCAAAATCCTTAATTCGGAGAGTGACAACCAGGGCATCATTGTGGGGACAATATATCCTCGCCAAGTCTCTATCTGAAAAAGACATGATGTTCGTGGCCTCTGTCTTCCCTTTTTTGATGGTAGGTTGTGCACTTAGTACCTCCCTTAAGTGTTCAGCCTTCTTGATTAACCCTCTGAGCTCGTGATACACGCCAGTTCAAGATTCCATGTATCACATTGATTACGCCTTGAGGTGGGTGTCGATTGGCATCCCATTAAGGTTATTGTGGTCCCGGGAGCCGTTGCCCCTCCTTCAATGTATTTATCCAGTGACTGCCGCCACCAACTCCTCCAGTGTCCGCCTCAATGGCGCAGATTTTCAAGTGGTGCCCTTTTCTTTATGGAAGGTGCACCATGACCTTTCGTCAGTCCTTCCGAGCCTCTCCTAGCTTAACAGCCATCCGACGAAAGGTTCATCGCAGATCTCGCTTAGAATCCGTAGATTGGCTTTTTGAATACCGGGTAATGGCAAGGCGAATTCTCAACCATCTTTATCCCGTCTTCTATTGTCCCGCTTTGCCTCATCCGCTTTTACTGACGGCCTACCGTGGTTGACCTTTGTCGAGGCCTTTTCTCTGGTATTGCGGTCGTGCCAGATTTTGTTTTGGCACGAGCGCCATCCTCTTCCACCCTGATGTGCTGATGCACTCTTTCCATCAAGGCCTCCATAGTGAGGGGTGGCGTCATGGTGATTGAGTCCCTTAGTCTATTCTCGACTGGGTGACCTCTTTGTATCAGGTAATGGGTAGATTGGTGGGGCCCCAACTGCTGAAAGTCTCCCAGTGGCGACTATTGTAGGATCTAAGTGACTTCTTGTCGACTATGGCAATGGAGAGAAACTGGTGGATCTCCACTAGCGTTTTGGTGTTCGTTCTGAACCTTGTTACGCACGCCTCTGCTAACTGCGTCCAGGAGGCTATGCTACCTTCTGGAAGTTTTTCGAACCAAGTCAGGCCTAGGTCGCCAAGGCTTGATGGGAAGAGGATGCACATCAAAGCCTCACAGATCGATATACCGCCATAACTCGCGGAAGTGGCTTAGGTGCATGTAGGGTCCGCCTTCCTCTCGTGACGCGTGAATTTGGGTCAAGGAAACCTAAAGGTAGGGCGTGTTTTCAATTCACGGAACGAACGAGGTTCTGCACTCGCTAACGCTTTGTCCGCTGGTTCGTAGGCGTGCCGTAGTAATGGCATTCCAACCTCGACGCCCATGCATCCGGCGAGGAGCTAATGGTCAAGGGCGCATACACCCCGCGAGGGTCGCGCGCCTCTATTATCCTCCTTCCATCGCACTTTCTTCTAGCATGATCCGTAAGTCGAATGATCTTGGCAACTCCATCTGCCTAGATGATGTCTGGTGTGTGCGCGAGGGCCGATAGGTGCTTCCTCAAGATATTTACCTCGCTCTCTCGCACTGAACAACGAGTCTTGGAGGTTCTGGATTGAGTATCGCCCGTCCTGAGGCTTCTACTCTCTGTTTGTGATGGCGTGGTATGCCTACTGCGATCTTCTGAGTGGCGAGGGGGTGTGTTGCCTTTATGCCCCTCTTCTGTCGCCACCCATTTTCCCTTAATCTGACGTTTCATGGCCTCCATATCCTCCGCCATCTTCCTTATTAATTCATCTTGTTCTTTCACGCGATCCTCCAGAGTTTGAGGGTTGATCCTCCGCCTTTGTCTGTCAGGACTTTGTGAACGAGAGTGACGGGGGCTGTTATTCCTCCTCCCTCTAGCGTCCCTCCTAGGGTTATGTCGTTGGGGCTCCAAGTCTATCATGGGAGGGACAGGAGGCAAACCTTCGCGCCTCCCACCTCCTTTTGGGGTTTGTCCATCAATGGCGGAGTGTGGCAAATCTTCGTTGTGCGCCATTACTTTTTATTAGCAAGGAAAACTTAATCAAGAGGTTTTGTTCTAGTCTGATTTTCCCACAGACGGCGCCAATTGTACGGGAAAGAAATAAACCTTCTCGTATAATCCTGTTGATCAAGATTGTGCTCCTTCATACGACGCCGCACTCCCCGAAAACACAAACGTGAGCTAGCCATGAAAGTGTGTCGATCCTCTCCAATAGCTAAGTCAAGAAAATAGCCAACAGACAAAAAGCTCTGTATTCGAATCAAAGTTGTGTTACCTCTCCAAAGGTGATGTTGTGAGCTTTATAGGTTCCTTGTGGCACAATCCTAGTAGGACTCCTACCCTCCATATAGAGTCCTCCTAGGATTCACACTCAAAGATAATGCTTATCCTTCCACACCCCCTCACTGCTCAAACCAAGTGAGATGGTTTTACCATGGTCGATTACCATTCAATCAAATAACACTACTATACCTAATCGGCAGGATCGAGATAACCGTTAGCTAGGTTCTTCCGCCCTCGCTTCTACCTCGGCCGCATGTTAAGACCGAGCTATCCGTGAGAAGAGTTCAACCGAGCTAACCCAAAACAGACTCGAGGAAGGCTAAGCTTACCTCGCTTAAAGGATACGACCTAATCTATAATCGGCCGTGGCGACGGGCTATCTCGCAATACTCTCTTGGACCGATAACAATAGGCTCTTCGGGACCGGACTAACTCTAGGGCCTCCTGTGGATCGACTAACTTCAAAGCCTTTTACTCAAATTTCGCATTGTGGCTCTATAACGTTTATTGCTCAGCTCGGCCCAATTTTTACAAAAATTACCCTCTCAATTAGCAATTTGCAAATGATTGTTAATGTTTTCTATCCTTAGTTGAGTCTATTTCTCAGCTATGATTTTTCTACAACAATATTATTGTGCTTTTTATCATAGTATAACACGTCAATCAAGTATATAATGCAACAATTAGTTAAAATTGAAAGAAAATATAAAAGAAAAAAAATCTTAAATCTTAAGAAGATATCACGTGACATTACACCAATTACTAAACATTAGCACCTTTCTTGTCTCCCATACAACCCCTGCACAAATTGATAGACTCCATATTCAAAATCAATCAAAATAAAGGAAGGCACTGCCTTGACCATCTTCTCCTTGCATGGAAGAACAAAAAGTCTATGAACATATAATCAACCGTGGAATCAACTGCATAAAACATACATGGAATATTCTGAGTGAAACTACAATATTTTTATAATGGGTCCCACCATCTGATATGTATAAAATGTTGCTATTAGCACCTCAAAAATTATTTCGAACCCTTTAATCTTTAGCTTTTTTTTTATTACAATAATAATCTCAAATAAAATTACTATGAAGGACATCATTAATTTTGGAACACCCCATCTCACAATTAAACTTACACACCCACTACATTATGAATTAGGGTTTATGAAGGCACCCACCTCCACCTATCCATTTTTTCAAATCCCACCTTCAAAATCTACCCACCTTCAAAACCTTGAAAATCCTTTGGCGACAATATTCTGACAGTAACAGTGGTAACCATTTGACTACTTACACTTTTTCGGCTATGTCAATGAGTGAAAATTTTTCTGGCAACCACAACTCTATAAGATGAAAGGAGTATACCAATAAAAACTTAGAGGAGGTTCATAACTTTAATGTTGTTCTTAGCTCAGAGGAGATTAACCTTATAAGGGTAAGTTTCTTTAAAAAATGACAAAAATAATAAAATATGTTCGCTATTTTTTCAGGCTAAACTCAACATATGACCAAATTGGGAACACAAGGCCGAACATTGTTTATTTGTTCGGGAACCGGTAACCAAACATTGATTTTGAACTTTTTGTGATTTGAGATGAGTCCAAAATAAAGAAAATTCAAAGAACTAAACCATTTTAAGAACTGGAAATCAAAGATTTTAATATTCAAAAGTGATTGTATGATAGGTTAAGATAAGTAAAGTTGGTGATAACCAAAGACAAGTTTTGTATTAGAACATCTCTTGAAAGATATTGTGGCTCAAATCAAGAGCTTGGATTTAAGAACAACGAAAAATATCATATGAGAAGTTAGTTAAATCGGCAGAGACAATATTCTTCTTCTTCTTTCTTCTTCTTATTTTTCTTTTTCTTCTTCTTCGTGGCTTTTGGAAAGGATAAGATTCTTCTTATTCTTAGTGGGTTTTGTTAATGTTTTTTCGTGGTGTGGGAGTGTGGGTGTGTGCATTCAATAAGTGAAATGTTTAAGGATAATTTTGATATTATTTGGGAGGAGAAAAAAATTTTAAGGGTTTCAAAATTTATAAGTGAGGGTCCAAAGAAATGAAAAATTCAAAATAATTTATGGAGTACTAATAGCACCACTCTATATACAATCAGAATATTTTAGGTAGTTAGTTCTATGGGTGTGATTATGTGTCCTTAGTCTTCTTGCATGGAAGAATTGCTCGATAAAATGACCTTAATACTACACTCTAAAATGATTTAATTTTATTTTAACTTTAAACATAAACTGCTGGATTACACAGCAAAACTATTGGAGAGCCATCTACTACAGAGAATCATGATCCTACCTACCTTGAATGTTCTTTGTCAAGAAAAGAACAAAGAAAAGAAAGATGCCACCGGAATCATCGTTGATGATTGCGATGCGCGGACATACATACGTGTATATTAATTTTTTTCAGATGAAGATGCTGCTACGGCAAAGTAGTCTGTCTGAACTTAACATCCAGCCAAAAAACCACAACAACGTTCTTGTTCTCTAATAAAAACAAAATCATATAGTATATATCTATCCAACTTACCATTCTTCATTCCCAGATGCACTTTTGGGGTTTGGCATCCTAACACAGACTTTAAGAAAAAAAAATAATAATGAATTACAATATCAAAATTTCTATTGGTATAAAGAACCGGGCAAAATAATGCAAAAAAACATATATAAGTAAAGATGTTCTCTTATATTCATATTGAGTTTTTTTTTTAAAAAAAATAGTGATTATAAGGCAATCTATTTACTAAAGTAAATCATCTTAAGTTGTACTTGATGTTCCTTCATCTTGTTATTAAATACAAGTAATAGTAGGGACTATGAAAAAAATATCATGAAATGTTTTATAAATATTTTTCATCCTTTAATTAGTGTGTAATATTTTATTATATGTATAATCTAAGGGTGGAGAATTTTTATGAAATATTTCATATTATTTTTTTTATAATATTTTTTTCATAATTTCTAACATTATAGAATCAACATTAAAATTCCAAATCATCTATTTCTTATCATCAAGTAACTGGTTGACTCATCTACCTTCTTCTACTCTTTGCAAGTAATAGGGCTTGTAATCCATATCAGTTAATATTTATTTTTTTTTGTTAATATTTTGTCCCATATTCAATAAATATGGAGGTGTGCAGTAGTACAACTATCAACACACACACACAAAAAAAAAAAAAAAATACTTAAGGGGACGGGTCTGTATAATTTTAAGTTAATAATTAATACTAGTATAATAAAGCAACTTTTATAAATTGTAAAGGGGATGATTGTCGCCTTATCCTTCTCTAGATTCATCCTTATATGAATGCATTACTTACTTTATTTATATATATATACACACACACACATACAAAAATGTACTATGAAAATCATCCAATTGAACGTAGATGAAGAATAATTTTATCATTGTCACAAAAAAAAAATGCGAGGAAAAAGAAAACTAGAAAAATTACCAAAATTTGAAATTTGAGATCAAAATATGTAGTGGTTCCAAAGGGACAATTTTAGGAATTAAGAAAAACAAAACTGTGAAAAAGTAAATTGTAGATTTTATATAATAGAATAGATATATGTGTGAAAAGAAGAAGAAGAAGAAGGAGAAGAAGACACCTTCTACACATATATAAATAGATACCTATGCAGTTCAAATATCTTCATTAGAGAAATTAAGAGACACAAAAAGAAGTATGAGCATGGTTCAACGTGGTGGTCTAGTCTGTTCTTCCTTCTTCTTCTTATCCACAAAAGTGTCAAGAATGGCATTCTTGTTTATTTTGTTGACCAGCCTTTTGGGAGTAGCAGTTAGCAGTAGTAGTAGCCATGAAGAGGCCATACCCATATCCATATCCATAACCTCCGCAAGAAGAAATCTGTTAAATAACGGACTTGGTCGCACTCCTCAGATGGGGTCGGTACTCTCTCTCTCTCTCTCTATATATATATAATATAACATCTTTTCTCCCTTCCTCACCAAGCATAACTAGGTGTCGCGCCACATGCATTTTAGGGTGTTCCCTTCCATTTTTATTTTTTTTCCTTTCCTTTTTCATACATGTAATGTATCGTACTTGACAATGAAACAGTTACTTCTCAAAAAAATAACATATGTTGTGCCATTTGTCACTTCCTAAACAAAATTTGTACACATTAATTTGCCTGTTTGGATTGTCATTTGTCACCCTCAAATAAATTTTTAAACACCTTAGGCTGGGAATTTAAGAGAGCAAACAAAGTATATTGCAGTATAGAGATGAAGTCCAATATACTCAACTCTATATATATATATATATGCATATAAATTTAAACATGAGATTATATATTCAGAATCATTCATTCATACTTGTGTGGCAATAATGAATATTATGGTACGCACTGCAGATGGAACAGTTATAACCACTTCCCATGCAAGCTCAGCGACCAACTAATTCGCCAGACTGGTACATATGAATTCGGTCTCACTGTTTTTATTTTTATTTTTCATTTTTTTGGACTTTCAAGATATACCTCTATATATTGAGAATTGTTATCAAAGTCTACGATTTTTTCTTCTTTCACAGCGGATGCAATGGTTTCTACTGGGCTAGCAGCCTTGGGATATGAGTACATTAATTTGGGCAAGTTTTTTGGGTTTTTTTCTTCTTCTGAATTTTGAAAGAAAGTAAAATTAATTTATGTAATCCAACAAGTATTAACGTCTTTTGTTAATTTGTGCGCTTGAATTTTAATTAAACAGATGACTGTTGGGCTGAACTGAACAGTGACTCTAAGGTACAAAACAATAATCTATATAAAGACTTTCGCATCCATTATGATTTGTACATTTATATTATATATATATCTATATATGTATGATTAACTAGCAAGAACAAATACTTATATAGCATCCTGAGTATTTAATAAGTAATTAAAAATACTTATATGAGAAATAATTAACTTTTCATCCCCATACTCACTGATGGTGGTGGGTCTTATTGTAAGTAGAAATAAGAAAAAAAATTTAAAAAAAAGGACTTGGTGGTTTAGATGGTATTGGAACTGAAAGTAGGGCCTCTAGCAAGCATAAGTGTATGCTCAACAATTCACTCTGATCAAGCATCTCAAATATATATACGTATCAAAAGTTTTTGATAGTTTGATTAAATTAATTTCTCTCTCTCACACACACACATACACACATACATATACATAGATGCACTAATATATACTAGAAGAAGATTGAAATACATACATCTATAATACGTATATCAATGTTGGGCCGCATTTGTCTTATATATATATGTGTGTGTGTGCAGGGAAACTTGGTACCAAATGCTACAATTTTTCCATCTGGTATGAAGACTCTAGCAAATTATGTCCACAGCAAAGGGCTCAAGATTGGGATTTATGCTGATGCGGGGTAACAGAGTTAACAGACAGTTCGAATTTGACAAATTATAGATCACCAAAGATAACATATGTCAATAATCACTACAACAAAAAACACTTTCGGCGACCAAAAATTCGTTTTTCGTCGCTAAAAGTAGGGGAATTGGCGACTAAATTGGATTTGGTCGCCAAAATTGAGAACTTTCGCCGACTAAACTCCTTTAGTCGCCAAATATAATGCTTTTAGCGACTAAAAGGCAATTTAGTCGCCACATGTAGGACTTTTAGCGACTAATAGTTGTTTAGTAGCCAAAAGTCACGGTTTTTGCCGACTAAAATGATTTAGTAGCCAAAAGTCACGGTTTTGGCGACTAAACTTCAGTTTCGTCGCCGATGATAGGTGTTTTGGCGACTAAAATCTGTTTTGTCGCTGAAAGTGGACCTTTTTGGCTACCAAAAACAAATTAGTAGTCGAAAGCGTAGTTTTTGGCGACAAAACTTCAGTTTAGTCGCCAAAAGAGGGTCCGCTAGGCCTAAGTCACGGTTTTTAGCATTTAAATAAGAATTAGTAGTCGAAACTTAGAGCATTGGCGACTAAAAATTATTTTAGTCGCCAAAAGTGGGCCAAATTTTTTTAATAAATCATTTATTTTTATGTAAATTATATTTAATAAAATAATTTTATTTATAAATATTATTTTGTATTAATACCGACAAAATACTATATAAATAATATATATTTCATATATATTCACGTGATGTGTAGTGGCATAGTGGAGGAGTATGTGGCTAAAGGTGTGGAATGTTGGAGGCAAGTTCAAACTTAGAACCAAAGAAAAAGTGGATTTTTATTTTTTTTACGAACACCTTTGGCGACTAAAAGTTTAATCGCCAAAGCTCGATTTTGGCGACTAAAGGCTTTAGTCGGCTTGGTTCAAGATTCGCGACAAAACTATTAGTCGGTAAATGTGTGATTTTGAAAATTCTAAAACACTATTGGCGACTAATATATTGGTCGCCAAGACGCCATTTTGGCGATTAAACAGTTTAGTCGCCAAAACCTCCAGGACCATGTTTTGGCGACAAAAGCAATGACTAAAATTTTTTGTCGGGAAACCAAAATCTCGACTTTTAGCGACTAGTGGACCTTTGGCACTAAAAATTTAATCGCCAAAGGTGGTTTTTCTTGTAGTGAATTTGTAAAATTTATGAGAGCTGATTATTTATAGTCCTAAAACCTCACTCATCATAACTAATTCTTTAATCCAACATATGTTATCAATATCTTCTCTCTTTTTTTGATCAGCAAAAAGAAAGAGTATTATTGATGCAAATAAAAGGATTCCCTAGCTTGTAAATTGTTCCATTTATGTATTATTGTTTTCAGGACATTGACTTGTGACAAAAGGATGCCTGGATCACTTGGCTACGAGGAACATGATGCCAACACCTTTGCTTCATGGGTACGTATGTATGTCTTAATTAATTCATCGATTATGCATTTTCATTATATTTTATTCATCAAATGATTGCATAATAAACTAAATTAAAATTGTATTAGTTATCTATGCCATGTGTGCGTCCATGCTTGCATGCAAGATTAATAAAATGTCGGAGGTGGGAAGAATAAAAACTATAAACTTGGGATTGTATTTGTTTCTATTTTATTGTTCCTTTGATACCAAATTTACTCCACTGGAGTCACAAGCTTGCCTTGACTAATATGATTTTTTTTTTGTCCGTCTTTTTAAGGGAATTGATTATTTGAAGTATGACAATTGCCACAATAATGGATTGACTCCACAAGAAAGGTAAAACGAATGCAAAACTACTTATTACCTTTTCTTTTGACTATTAAAAAACACGACGCAGTATTTAGAAAAAATTTAATTATAGGGTTGATAGATTATTCAATCATTTGTCATTGTCAATCAGTTTTATATATTATGAAACTAGTTCATGTTAGATCAATATTGAAAAACAAATTTAAGTTTTTGTTTTTGTTTTTATTATTATTATTATTATTATTTATTTATTTTTGGTAGAAGAATTAATGTAGGGACTGATAACAAATACATGATTACATCCTTGGTTGTAGATATTCGACAATGAGTAAAGCTCTCCTCAAAACTAGACGACCCATTTTCTTTTCCCTATGTGAATGGTATGCCTTCAATTTTAATCTCCTTTCTTTAATTAGTTTAAAATACCATACAACTAATTGTTTTCATAACTATATTATATATTCATCAAAAAGGATGATCTGGTCTTTTTAGGGGCCAAGAAAACCCAGCGACTTGGGCAGCTAGCATAGGAAATAGTTGGAGAACAACCGGAGACATTAAAGACACTTGGAAGAGGTAAACAAATTAAAAACCCCTAATTAGATAATGTGAATTTTATCTTATAGTAGAATTTTTTTTATGATGATGAGAGTAATATTAAAAAATTATGGTAAAAATAAAATCATGACGTGGATTTTGTTTTTTTCTGCATGCACATGATGCAGTATGACTTCACGTGCCGATGAAAATGATGTCTGGGCATCTTATGCTGGACCAGGAGGATGGAACGGTAATTAGCTATATGCTTAATCAATAAGCATATTATTTAAAAGTCATGTAATTTTTTAACATTAATTTGTCATATATGCCTGTTTATTACATTACAATTACAATTCAAGTGTGATTGATAATGAAAGAAAAGTATCTAAATCATGTTGCATAATTAATCTCACATCATTGATGGCCTTTAGATCCTGACATGCTTGAAGTAGGCAATGGGGGGATGTCAACAGAAGAGTATCGCTCTCACTTTAGCATATGGGCTTTAGCAAAGGTACATATCGGTGACGAAATATTGGATCATTTCTTCTTGATCACTACATTAATCCTAGCCCAACTGTAAAAACAGAATGTTTAAACTTTTTTCGCTTCATTTTATTTTCCTATATATCTTTTTTTCCTTTCTCCAATTCTTTATGAAATAAAAAAAATGCATAAGTTAACATATAGAGTAATAATTATTGACGTTGGAATTATTTGTGTGTTTTGTGGTTGGTTGGCATATGCGTAGGCACCCCTTATCATTGGGTGTGACATCCGGTCGATGGATAGTGATACATTCCAATTGCTAAGCAACAAGGAGGTTATTGCAGTCAATCAAGGTCTCTCTCAACACTCACTACCCACCCACCCACATTGTCTTTGTCTTCTTCTTCTCCTCCTCCTCTTTTTCATACCCTATTTATTTTCTTCTTTTTTAATGTTTAATTATGTGTTAATTCTTTTCTATATTTAATGGGTAACAGATAAGCTGGGGGTCCAAGGGAAGAAAGTAAATAAAAATGGAGATCTAGAGGTATTCTATTATGTCCATTTTTATCTTTTCTATTAAGGAAGAAAGAGATTTTATCAAAATAGAAATGACCATTACTTTCGTTTGTTTGTACGGTGGGAAATCTTTTGTTCAAACTAACATGCATCATCTCTAGTCTCTAGACAAAAACAAAGAGTGGCTTGTTTTGCACATTATTACTTTCATTTGTAGCCCTATTTATTTATATTGAAAATTAGATTTGAGTGAGTGATTGGGTACAGGTTTGGGCTGGTCCTCTAAGTGGGAAAAGAGTAGCTGTTGTGCTATGGAACAGAGGAGAGTCTAAGGCTACCATAACTGCAGATTGGAAAGATATTGGGCTTAAGCCATCCACTGTAGTTGATGCTCGAGACTTATGGAAGGTACTCTCTCTCTCTCTCTCTCTCATTTCTACTTCTCTTGTTGATGATTTTATATCTAACACATGCTTCTTTTATCTTTAAATTAATAATCTTGCAGCATAGCACTACAGCTTCGATTCAAGATCAACTAAAGGCCGACGTAGACGCCCATGCATGCAAGATGTATATACTCACACCACATAATTAGAATATCATATTCTTTATTTCCTTCAATAATCTTGTAATCTCTCTCCTATGCAAGAGTCTATGATGTAGTAGTATTAAAAATATATGTCTGTGTGTGTATGTATAACTGTGGTGTGGTGAATAATTTTAGAAATAAAAAATAATTTTATTTTAAGGAACTCCAGTAATACTACTATGAGAAGATATTATTATTATCAACAATGGTAAAAGGCCCTAATTTTTGTGGTTCAAATGGCTCGAATTTGCCAAAACGATGTCGTTTTGAGTACAAAACAACATCAAAATTGCCAAAACGACGTCGTTTTGACAATTTTGAGCCATTTGAGCCACAAAAATTAGAGCCCCAAAACATTTTTCTATTATTATTATTCAACATTTCCGTAAGAATGATAAAACCTCCACATTTATTCAAAGCATCCCAAGCAAGAATAAAAACAACTTACCAATTTGAAAAACATTTTCTGAGTTAAATCCAAGTCAAGCTAGGATGTCTAGGTCTCTACCACCATGATGTCTAAAGCGGTATTATGTAAGAGAACCGAATGTGCTACAAACTTTGATGTGATGTAATCATCATGACATGTGTGGCTTGTTACTAGTTAGTGATTCAACAAACACAAACCAAGACAACCTATACGTGTGTTTTGTCACATGCACAGAATAAAAGCCAAAAGTAGAAATGTCGTGGTTAGGTAGTTTTGACGAGTGTTGCAACTTGTAGACTAGCTCCGTTGCATCGATACTACTATCATCTCTCCGTTACTTGCACATATGTATACTTACACAAGCATGTTGCATTAGTGGTGTTAGGATGCATAATTTCAAAATGCACAAAATTGACCAAACTAAAACTAGTTTAGTGTGCTGACCTCTAGCTTTGAAATTTTGAGAAAAATAGGACACCCAGCCAAGGTTGGACGAGCATGACCTCAGGCCACTCAAGCAAACTATAGAGGGGGCGGCCTAGGGCAGACATATTGCAAGCCCTGCATGAAGGGTCTCTAAAACCCACTTGAGCAAAAGCATCATTCCATATTCCGTACAGAAGAATTACTGAGCTCTATTCCGGGGCATTGAGGGCACACCTAGACTCTAGTCCTATTAGGTTTTAACTAATGCGAGTACATTACCTATAACAATTGAACAAGGCTTTTGCACACTCTTGAGAGAGAAGAACCCAACACTCAAAATTTTATTTGGAGGATTTGATAAGGATTTGGAAAGGAAAATGGAAAAGGTATGTGAAATATAAATAAAACATACCTATATTTCACCTAGTTTCACGTACCTTTTTCCTTTCCCTTTTCAAATCCTTCCCCAAATCCCCTAACCAAACACAGCATTAGAGTTTTTGATAAAGCCACATTGTTCTCAATGACTGGGCCTTATGTTCTTCTAAACACAAAGAAAAGTTTCATGATCAAGTATTTTTCATAATTATCCGCACATAGTTATGCCGCATACCTACTTTGGTTAATTATTCCTTGAGTTAGTCCTATTCATTCTCAATGGACGCACAAACAAGTCTTGCCTCCATGATTTCAATAATAAATATTAGGGAATATGAGATGGGGATTACAAGCAAGTATAGGTCAATTTTATACCCTTCAATTGGTAGAGTTCATTTTCATATTCTCAGAGGGAAGAAATAACATGCCTCAAGCACAACTCTGCAACGCCGCTCCATATTCTTTAAGTCCCTGATTATGACGGTTTTTAATATATTTAGTAGGAAAGTTAACTTAAAAAAAAGAGACTATTTGTATTAATACTCATAAGCACTTAATTCAAGACACGCTTGTATTAATGCGTAATAATGATCGAATTGATACATAATCTCAAACAAGAAGCCAAGAGTTACAACTTTACATGCCAGAAGATACATATATATGGTTAGAAATTGATAAAAGGTGTAAATGGATGGATCCTTATCAAATTGGCGGTTGCCAAAACCAAGCGCAGCAACCAACAGCAGGTGCAGAGAGGGCACACATTTCAGTTTTAACAGCCGGATCAGGATCAGGATCAGGATCAGTCGTAGTTAATTGTTCCACTTAGCATGACCAATGAACAATGTAATAAAAGGATCAGGAGGAGAAGAGGCAAGGCCAGACAATGAGTTCGAAGGCATGTAACAATTCAGATCCCATCACAATGAGTTCATATCTTGATAATTGATACATTTAAAAATTTAACCAAAAAAAAAAAAAAAAAAACCTGTGTGGCCAAGAATTCTTCCAATTGAGTATATGTTAATTTTTAATCAACTAAGCCCGTGAAACTTCTTGAAGTGCTAGATTCAGCTCTTGGGCAGACTTGAATGGAACCCCTCTTCTGAAAATTTAAGAAGAAGAAGGAAAAAAAATTAATTCAGATAATGCAAAGCAAGGTGAAATTGTCATAAGTCTGCAAACAAGCAGCCAACTAAAGAAAACACACACCTGCAAAGCACAGGAAGGCAGCGTTTAACTTTTTCAAGCTCGATGAAGCAGAGGTTACAACGCTCTTGCCTTTATTACCCAGCAAGCAGTAGAGTCCATTCCGGTTAGAATTTAAGTGAAGTAAAAGATTATATATAAAAACAGCTGATGATAATGATGACTTAGATCCGATCAATACCTTTGCTCTGCCTCAATATCTACACCAACAGAGGATGATGCTGATAAAGTTGAATAGATCACCGAACCAAATACCCTGACAAGCTTAAGAAGCATTTCCAGTGAAAGACCTTGATGCCTACATATGGACAGGCTATTAATACGAGCATCTGGGTCCACTTGCAACTTAGAATAACATGATTATGAATCGTCAGAATAAATTGGGGGAAAAGGTAAAGCATGAAATAGGAATCAGAAGAAAATTTGTCATATCATCAATGCCTTATTCAACCTATTAGCATGCAATAGGAACTACGTCTCATTCAACCTTGAAAGGTGACGGCAACCAAGACGACAGAAAGCCCAAAGGCATAGGGTGACAACCAAGACCACACAACAAGTGGTGGAAATGTGTCCTCACAGACAAGGAATAGGAAATTGATGGCAGATGCCCACCATTAAAGAAAGAAGTGATAAATTGAGAGAGAGAGAGAGAGAGAGAGAGAGATGAGAAGACATCTCAATCTTTGATTAAATGAAACCGTTAATATTTTGAATAATGTTGGGATATTAGTGATAAATGGAAAGATCTTTGTAAAATTAATATCTAATCAGGATGGGGCGGGGACGGTCGAGGTCCACCTCACCCCATTTCTCCTTGAAAACAACTCAATTCTATTTCTTTTATCCAAAACCCACCCCAACACTGCTATACTCTCCCCAAACTCATTCCATTAGGTGTTTGGGGCAAGGGCAAGAATACTTCCATAAACAATGACCAAAGTACCCAATATCTGCGATCCCACGTACTTGTAATGCACGAGTAGATATCCTAGTAACAAGTTTTCTCTGTTTAGATATGTTGCAAAAGACCGCCAAACAACCACAATTGTCAGTTCTCTGTATACCCCTAAATGAAAGAAAGAAATTTCTTATAAACTATGATGGCTAGATACTGCAGTCCAGCAATAAGATGGAGGACTTCTGAAGCAAGAAGATGCATAGACTCATTAGAATCGCCGGAATCAGGAAATTCAATGAAGGGGTGGAAAAGAATCTAAGACGCATAGACATTTGTAAGGTGGCATGCCCATGTCGGACACCAACACTAGTTGATACTCCTAGACACCTGTTAGAAGGCCCAAATGTGTGTCATACTATACTTTTTTTTATTTTTTTAGAATTGGACAAGCTTCAAACACTTGGGGGGACACAAATATTCATCACTTAGACACACATGAAACACACGGTAAGTTTGGAAATATTGGAATCCAAGGTTAAAATAAAAACAATGTGCATTTATACAAACTAATCCCTCCTTTAGACTTTCTAATTTCAGGAATTCTAAAGCTCAAAACTTCTAATCTTTTCATGAATAAAGGATTTTAAAATAGATATTAGGATTTTTATTTTATTTTATTTTCTTTTTGGGCACAGGGGAGGGGAATTGAACCTGTGACCTCCTAGTGAGGTACACAGGCCTGACCACTGAGCAAACCCCAGTGGTTGATATGAGCATTTTTATTGTTATTTTGAAAAAAAGAAATATAAACGTAATTGTAATGTAAAAAATTGAAGAAACCATTATTATTTACAAAATTATTTTCATGCTTGTGTTGACTTGTACCTACTGCATTGTGTCGTATCTTCGTACTTTTAAAATTTTCCATGTCGGAATATTTGTGTGATGTCGTATTTGTGTTTGCATCCTTATATGTGCTCCTTATAGAAGAATATTCCATTAATATGTAACCCCAACAAATTCATGATCAGATACATGAAAGAGAAGATAATGACACCTAGAATCAACCTCTTAAAAAAGAGAAAAAAAGGCAATCTAAGATACAAATCTCCAAATCTGACTGTTGAATTGAATCATTTATATGGTTGGATATGAATAGCACCTGTTTTGGTGCCTTAATACTGACTATGATATGGTCCCAAATACTTTTTGACACTATAACACTAGCTCCCTACAACTACAAAAGGGATGATCTACGTACTCCCCAACTTCCTCATACATTTAAAACCAATTAGGCTTACTTTTGTATAAAAGAGTAGTTAAAATTTTATTTTTCCTATTAATTCTATTAAGTAAAAAGTTCTAACAAGGGGGTGTTGTAATTTCCAGAACCACAAGGGACAATTGTATTTTAAGCAAACTTGAAGGGCTGTATTTGTAATTTATCCTAAAATTTAATAATTGTTATGATCTTTGCATGAGTTGCCTCAAAAACAAGCAAGGAAGGCTCCTTGGGAGGAGCGCTCACTCTCCACAAAGGTTTTAAAAATCATCCACTCTGCTATGTAAGGCCATAAGCAGTGGTTTCAGAAGGTTCTAATCACATTACTGGCCACTATAGTGGTGAGATAGAAATTTGCGCATGTAAAAGCCTGTAGTAATACTGTAATAGCCATAACAACCGCTATGGTAATTCAAACATGTAAACTTTTAAAAGCCTTTTTTTTGTCAAAGAGTTGGCTTGTTGGCTCTCAAGGAACCAGCTGGCTCAACAAATACATAGGGTATGTTTGGTTGGGTTTTGGGAGAGTAGTTTTTAAAAATTGTTTTGGGGAGAGAGTTCAGAAATTTTTTTAGTTTGTTTGGTTGTTGAAAATAGTTTTGGAGTTTGGGAGTTTGGAATGATTTGATATTTTGTTATAATTGAGTAGATGTGTGTGAGAGAAAAAGTGATTGAGAAGGAGAGAGGAGAGAGAAAAAGTGATTGATTGATAGGTAAGCGAGAGAAAGTGATTTTGGAAATTGTTTTAAAAAATTTATAAACCAAACAAATTTTTTAGAAATTTTTTCCCAAAAGCACTCCACAAATCCAAACCAAACATACCCGTAGTGTGTCCTCAAATTTGATTATTTGATTGAACTAGGGAACAAGTAGTAGATTCTGATTGAACTGAATCTTGACCATGAGTCAGTGCAGTTTGTATCAGTGGCTGTTAAGAGGCTAGGAACATGAATGAAAGACCGGAACTTTTTTACCTGTCCATGTTGCTTTCAAGAAGGCCTGCGAGGAGTGGCAGGAGATAAGTGCAAATATCCAATGTGATAATATCAGGTTTTTCGGTCAAAAAGCTTATCACATCAGCAAGAACCTGCAAGTTACAGCAAACAGAAATTTAATTATATGGCTGTATTGAAAAATTAGTTCTGTGAAAATAAAAAAAAATATGTATATATATAAAAATCTTTGTGCTATCCAAGACACAAGAAAACATAAAACACATCATGAGAAACACAAAAAAAGTTAATAGTTGTTCTAAAATGTAATATGAATTTACAGCATGATCAGCCATCTTCTCCATCGCACCAATGGCCCCTCTAACATCATGCCTTTCCCAGTATTTGTGGACCATCTGCAAGAAATTAGACAGAAACCTTTAGGTAGTAGATCAGTTGTTACCGCATTCACCGCTAATTCTCATGAATAATAGCTTATTTCAATAAATAATTGATGAGGGCAGTGAAAAGCAAATAACACAATGATTAAACTACCTTAGATGGTTGTAATCCTCATTTCATAGATCAAGCATTTGCCGTGAGATTTTTATGTAATGATTCCCATAGAAGAGCTAATAAACTTTTATTGAAGGAACCATGGATCAAAACATCATCCGGTAATGAATTATGGGCTTCCCAATTCGATTCTCCACTTTGTATCCCCACAAAAAAATAATAATAATAATAATTCAAGTATACCGATATTTACGCAGTATTGTTTCTGCATTGACAGAATCTGCCAATAACCCCAATAAATCACACTTTACGCATTGTTACACTCTTATCAACTATGATTTGTACTTATATTATATTTTGTTTCTTTTCTCCCATAATCCCATTCAAATGAATTTAATTAGAATCTGATTTCTGCCAACAAATATTATTGTTTGCTTGTATGAGTATATCATTGTACCAACAAATATTGAATTAAGTTTTGTTTTATTGTTATAAATTATCAATTATTTATTCTAGAAGCATTTTTAATTATCTTAAATAGTAAAAAAATCTCTTACTACATGAAATTCTCTATTTTCTTTAGCCTTGAAAACAACATAAAATTCAATAATATTTTATAAAACATACTTTAGATCCACAATGTTCATTAGAAACCATTACAAACATTCAAATTGTGATAAATAAAGTTAAAACATGCTTATCAATGAGTTTCTCACTTACTCTTCTGCTTTCATCCCTCGCTTGTTTCTCTCTCTGGTTCTATGCCACTTATATAAGGCTTTTCCAAAGTCCATCCTTATTTGCTACACTGGGGAGTAGGGCCTTTACTCACATTTGCGGACCAGGTGGATCATTATTCCCAACCACATAAATTACTTTATTAAATATACATCACACGCACAGGATCCAACAAATAAGAAAAATAAATATCTTAATAGAAGTACACTGAGTCACAGACAAAGAAGATATCCAAAAGAAGAAGAAAAAATTCCAGCAACGTAACAAAGGAAAAAAAATAAAATAACGAAGGAACAATTCCAGCAAAGCACTTTCTGTATGAGAAGATACCAAAAAGAAAACAATTTGCCCACCAAATGTCCAACTTTCAGAAGGAACAAAAATAAAATTAAAAAATCTATAATCCCTTTTTTTTTTTCAGGGTAAGCAAAAAATCACCTGTAATCTGCCTAAACGAGACTGCATTGAGCCAACAAAGTGATCATGTTGTTCCATTATCTCCACAATTGCATCCTTGTCACTAACAGGCAACGTTTCTTTTTCAGGAGATATGGGCCCCGTCTGTTTTGAATTAAGTGGATGCATGAGAAAGAAAAAGAGGACAACATTAAAAATATATATATTATATATAGGTGACACTATTGAAGGAAAAAATAAGCTAGTTATACAAGTAAATTGATAGATCAAGTGCTAAAATCAAATCAGTTAATATTTCACTTCCACTGATATCAAGCCTGATTGCATCAGAAATCAACTACTACCATTATATAACATTATTATATTGTAATACCCGAGGGATCCATTACTGTTGCACACCAGAAAAACAGTTCAGCAAACTCACATCTATATTGGCCATTACAAGCTGCTGCATCATCGTGGAAGCATGAAACTAATTTATGTGGTATGCTGAAGAGGCAGTTTAGGACCTAAAAATCAACCTAGAAAAGAGTCTAATTCTTGTGAGAAAGGTGGAAGTATAGTTGGACTTGCTTCAGTTCAGGTTGCAAGCTTGGGCCTCACTGTCCTTACCTGGGCTTTCACAACTGAATGGTGTGAGAAAAACATAACAACATGGACAAGGTATATTTGTAGAAGGGAGGTGCCTTACTCTTATTTTGTGAAAGTTCACTAAAGGAAGGAAACTTCAGCAGTCAATACAAGACAATGTTATGAACGGATTGAACAATTTCCCTGGATTCCTTTCCCTATGCTCATTTGCAGCCCTGGCCAGAGCTCTTTTCCTATTGAATTTGCCATCGATTTAAAACAGGTTCTTAATCATGCATTCTCACTAGCAAAACATCACATTGCTCTGTTTGGTTTATTGGAATGAAGAGGAATTGAATGACCATTCCATCATAACGTCGATTCTGATAGAATGGAGGTGTATTATCACTTCACAAAGACATTACTGGGAGAGATAGAGACGAAGCTCATCAAAACAAAGGACCAAGTTGCAGATATCTTAATGAGGCGTTCCAAAAACATGGCATGGTTACCTAAACTACAATGCCAAGGGGGAGTGTTGAGAGTTCATCACTAACTCTCCTTCCTCTCTCCCCCTCTAGATTTTTTTAACATCTCATATCTCTAGAAGTAAATTCCTCATTACTCGTTTTGCCAACTCAAACTTCATCATTTACCAACTACTAATTTTACCTACCTACCTATAAATATGGAATAGTTCTTGTATTTTTATTTTTATTTTTATTTTTATTTTTATTTTTTTGAGAAGCAAATAGCCCTTGTATTGGGCATCATGCAATACAAGAGTGATCTAGTGTGAGATGTCCTAGAAGTCTTGTGCAAGGAATACAAGTGTAATTGTGCGTGCCTGTGTCTTGTGTGATCAGTGTGATATGAATATGGTAGTGTAGTCCAGCCAAGTGGGTGTGGAACCTGTGAGTGGTTGTCACATGAACTTAGTGGAGAGTAATTGAGTGTACAATTGTGTACTTGAGAGAGTTACTAATAAAAACTTAGGTAGCGTTTGGTAGAGTTTTTTAAATATGATTTGAGAATAGAGTTGTATTTTGAATTTGTGAGTTTTGGAATTGTGATTTGAGTGTGGAAAATTTGTTTGGTTATGAGTTTTGAATTGAGTTTTGGAGGAAGTTTTTGAGTTTTTGAAACTAGAAAAGTTATTTGATTCAAAAACTTACAACTCATAACCAATCACACAACTCAAAATTCTATTCAAAACTCATATAAAAATAAAAAAAATTCTGAAAATATTTTTTATTTACAATATAAAAATTACAAGTGCCAAAAAAAAAAAAACACTATTCCGGTCAACCGGCCCAACGTCCGGGGGGACGTCCGAGTTAGCCAAATTTTCCCACCTGGAAAGGAGTTTTCAAAAGTGGATGTAGAATTATAATTTGAAAGCTCAAAATAAACACCACACTCAAATCAGTGGGTGGAAATGTGTTTGGAACACATAACCAAACGCAGCCTTGTATTTTTTGGGAGTCAAACTCAACATAATAGCCTCTAACCAGATCTGAATAATTGCAGGCTCAGCACTAAAAAAGTTTGACAAGTCCAAGCCTGCCTTCCCACAAACTTTTAATCCAACCAATAAAAGAGCACTAGTACCTTTTACAGCACCGAATATCCCAAAAACCTTTAATCCGTATTCCCAAAATACAATCCAACTAACCCTTTGAACTGTTTAACCAAATTCTAACCTTAATACCCTTGTGCAATTGTCCAAACACAGATTTAGCATCATCCAGTCATAAGCACAAGTGTCCCCCATTTCTTTGGTTCACAGTTTATCAAGGGAGAAATTATTTGTGTTAGTTTCTTTTTGTTGATTCCTGATGAGTGTTGCAGATAAGCTGCTGGCGTTGTTTTGCCAATTTGTTAGCAAATGTTCAAGTTTACTTCGTGAACCTGAGTGCAATATTGTATACACTATGTGTGCATGGGTTGCACATTCTGAAGCCTTTGTAATTCGATTCCCAAAAGACAAAAAGAACTAAAACAAAATATACAGTTTGCACATCTACAAGCTTATGTAATTTTCATTGAAGCCGCCTACCAGGAGAAAAAAAAAAGAAAGATGAGAAGGGAAGAAATTACAGAATCATAAAGTAATCATACCGCATTAGGTTGGAGCATGCTAACAACGGGTACTGTCCCAGATAAATTGCTTGAAGCAGGAGCCTCATAATAAGTGTATCTCTCACTCTTCTCCCAGTTTGGAACAAGCTTAGCGTGTCCTTCCTAGAATAACGGTTGATTGAATGAGTAAAGCTTCATTAGATTCTTATAAGGATCACCTGTGATGCAGATTGACATACCTCCTTTTTGTCCTTCCGTGGAACACACATCTCTGTTTCCCTTATGCACACGAGTTTCATCTTAGGTGAAAACAATTAGCTAATGTCAGTAGTAAATCAATACATCCAAAGCTACAACCACCTAAAATTAAATAGATGAGTATTATGTAAACTTCGTACAACAAGACAGACCATCTATCACATTTGAGGAATTGTATATATTTTGGATGCAATAGCAGAAAATCTTGGAGTTTAGTCCTGAGACTGAGACCATCAACACAATTAGCATGCGAATTCAGCCTAGATTTCCTTTCTTTTAGGGCCAGCATCATAATTTCCACAAAAGCATTTTGAAATATGTGGACTTCATAAATCATTTTATGGGTTTATTTAACTCTTTTGGTCCAAGAAACTATGGTCACCATGCTATTTGATTCTTTTCTACATTGCCCAGGCTCCATTCCCTTTCCTTTATGTCATTCAGGTATAGACCTTTCTTCTAAGCAATTGTTTTGCCAAAGGTTAACTTAAAAGGGTTTAAACCCCCCTAAATGGAAAGCGCTCCCCATTAGAGATTGTACAACACTATTCTAGAATGACAATCATGATTCTCCAAATAGAAGACCTTCATCACAGTATCTTAAGTCAATTCTCTCCTATAGAAGTACAAGTTTGCATGCCTAAGATAAACGTTGGATAGCCACATGCAGAGCAAATAATTGCTGAAAGCATCTTAATAAGCCCACCCTAAGATAAGGGCTTTCTTATTCCAACTTTCCCAAAACCTTAGTAGCACGGACGAGACAGCGATGGGTTCACTGCCCTTGCGGGGATGGAGCAACAAGAATCATATTGTTTTTCAATATCGAGAGTTGCATGTTTATGTAGCAAGGGTATTGTATGAAAGAAGATGACAGCAAAAACAGAATATTGAAAGAAAATAGAAGAAAAGATAAGAAAACAAAGCAGAGAAGAAAATAGAAAAGAAAAGGAGAGACAGAGAGAGAAAGCAATGCTCTTATAGTATTTTCAAATTTTTATTCATTCTTTAGAAAATAATTTTCCTTTTATACCAAAAGAGCATTTATAAGCTTCATAACCCTAAAGTCATGAAAAAGGTACTTAAAACACATCCTACCCTATATGATAACAAATGAAGCCACAATTATATCCTGACATCACTAAAAACTACTTATCAATCAACAAATTTGATTGAGAGTGTCATGTGAACTAGGTTGCACTAATTGCAGTCTAGGAAGTATAAAATATAGAAAAGATCAAATAAGAGGGTGAAACAAGGAACAAAGGCATTGTATTTACAGAAGAAACATAACAAATATTTCATGACACAAAAATCCAAGCTTGGTCATCTGTTTGTAGGACAAGCTAAAAATTTTACATGCAAGGATGCAACTTGTCCAAATACTGACATTGCAACATCAAAACTATTCTTCTTTCACCAGAAGTTGGGGGATTGATTGAACTAGTAAATGAGCAATTATGCATCAAAAAGCATTAAACGAACCAAAGAGAGGTCATGTTAATACAGGTCTTCAGATAAATCCACTCTAATCACCTTCTTCTTAGGAATCGCCAACCAGAAGCTTATTAGTCTTGTAATTCTTCACCTCTACAAAGAAGACCCCATCATGCAGCTGGTCTCTTATGTTACATTGACTCTTTTAAATTTGTGTAGTACCCATGTTGCACACTCAACACTTGAGTATGTAACAGTATGGGATATATGTCTGACATGCTTAGTTGGACATGCACCCACTAGTAAGCCTAAGTAGTTGAGTTCACTATATTACTATGCATAAGACTCATATTTTATGCAGAATAATCATTCGGATATCAAATTTGTTGTTACTATTGGAAAGCCTAGATGGAAAAAATGGAAGTCGATGACAAATATTGAGAGAGCATCTTATGTGAAATAGATACAATTTTGAAGATTATTTGTTGGTTTTTGATGATTTCAGATTTGCATGTAGGGGTTTGCTTTTTATTTAGACAATTTTCTTGTTTTCTTTTCTTTATTTCCTCCTTTCTAGTCATATAAGGGTTGTGGTCCTCAACATGTTCTCTAATACAATTTCTTTTGTTGTTGATAACAAAAAAAAAGGTCTCATTTTACACATAAAATACTCTAATATTAGTTTGTAAACATCATTTTAGTCAAAAAATAGAATAAGTTTTCAAGAAATATAAAATCTAGTTGTGTCCTACTGTCCTTGGACATGAGATCGAATGAATCTGAATGTAGATGCATAACCTCACCAGACACACCACCTGAGTCCATGTAACGTAGTTGGTCTCAATTAACTTCATATTCAAGCTATAGTCAATGGGATTAGTGCTAAACCTTCTCCTCAACAACAAAAACCACTCTTAACCATACAATATCCATGTCTGCATGGGGACGCTGAATTATAACTGGTGGTCAGACCATAGAACAAATGGGTGCTACTGAACTTGAGACCCCAGATAAGAAGTGGCATAACTGTAGGCATTACTTTTGTCCCTTTCATTAAGAAACAGATAATAACCACATGGAAGTCATGACAAGAATAGAAACATAACATAACAGGTGAAAATAATAGAATATCCATAAACTGATATGTAGAAATATCTTTTAATAACCAAAAGAAATTTCTAGTAAAGAGCATATATTAGACATTTTTCTATGTTCAATAGAAAAGCATAACCAAAGCTAATCCACTAGCCTAAAATTGAGAAAACTTTCTGAATAGAAAAACAATAGAAGACAGTTGGGAAACACAAGCACATAATATTAGCAGAAAAGCAGCCAAAATGAATTTTAATTAACATGGTAAAATCTAGACTGCTGAGAAATGCATACATACAGCTATCATTCTGGAAACTGGCAAGTGGCTCTGGCATTAGATTCATTCCAACTCTCCCAGAAACAATACGCCTGTCGACCTTTGCATTCATCTCCCCTTCAGGAATTCCTGTATCTGAGCTTTTTACTGCAGGAAAAACATTCCTATTTGCCACTCCACTCAACTCAGTGGCTTTGAAACCATCCATTTCAGAATGATCACTAGCAATTGGCCTATCCAAGTCATCCCTAATGTTTGACAACTTAAGAAAATCAGATGTTTTTGACTGCATGGACAATGGCATCATTCTGCCAGCGACACCTTCTTTTCTGGATTCAGCTGCTTGCTCAAACCTCCCATTATTCCGAGGGACAACTACAGGTATCACATCAGACCCATTGAAAAATGAAGGATTGGCTGTCAGATGGACTTTTCCAGTGCCCCTTTTCAGAGTTGCTGCACCAGGAACTGAGATTGAACTAATTGGCGTTGTCTTTGGACCAGTATTTGAAATTACCCTTTGAGGAGTACCAGGTACACTTCCTGTGGCTTCATCAAGAAAATAGGCCAAGATTAAACATGTGATGCAGAGTATAAGAAGCTCAAGGAAGAATAAATTCAAAGAAGCGGCAATATTGGGAATTGGCATGGTTTCAAAGAGAAACCGATAAGAACTATACATAATCATGTTTATAGTATTATTATAATCTTATTTTATAATTATTTTATGTTTTTAGGATTTTTAGGCAAGGGGTATTTTGGTATTTTTATGTTTGCTGACTAGGAATGGCAACAGGCCGGGGCGGGACCGGGGATCACACTCCCCATCCCCAATCCCCGATGGTAGAAATGTCCCCGTCCCCGGTCCCGATCCCCGACGAGGAGCCTATCACCACCCCCGCCCCCGTCCCCTAACGGGGATCGGGTTTCCCCGACCCCGAAAATTCCCCGGCCAAAATGAAAAAAAAAAAAAATAGAAGATCTAAGCATATACTAGATTTAACATTATCATCAAATCCCATATCTGAGCCTATACCATACGGATATATTCAACACACCCAGGTATATTCAACAAACCCATATAGATCTATTCAACACATCCACCCAGATATATTCAAATACCAGATATATTTAACAAACTCATACAGATCTGAGCATATACCAGAACTTCAACACAGATTTGAGCATATATCAGATCTGAGCATATCAACTTTATCATCATCATCAACAACAACAACACACTAACGATGGAGGGGCGCAATCGGCAGTGATGGAGAGAGAGAGAGAGAGAAAGAGAGAGAGAGAAAGAGGGGGGGAGAGAGGTTGAGAGATTAATGAATGAGAGTGAAAGGCAGACAAACATATATTATATATGTGGGGAATATTCGGGAAATTATTCGGTGATAATTCCTCGGGGATCGACGGGACGGGCAGGGGAACCTATCCCGCCCCCAATTCAAAAACTGTTGAGAATTTAATTTTTAATACTATCCTCGCCTCACGGGATAATTTTTGAAAAACCTGCTCAAATCGGGTCGGGATCGGGTCCCGCCGGGCCAAGTTTAAATTGCCAACTCTATTGTTGACATGGGTCGCCTTGTGAATCAAGTTATTTAATTAGTTTTTGTTTTTATTTTATTAGTCTTAGATTAGTTTTGAAAACCAAAATATTATAATAGTTTCCTTTTTTGGTTCTAGTTGGTTTATCAAATCTCCTAATTCTATATAAAGCCATGTAATGCTTATAATTTAAGAGAGTTGATATTTTAGAGAATTTTAGAGCTTTTAAAGCTTCTTCATAAATTATGTGGTGCAATCAAACCCTAAGTGTGATGCCTAAGGAATTCTAGGAGTGATTCCTAGATTTTTCTTCTTCTTCTCCTTCTTTCCCTCTTTTATTTTCTGCACTTTTGATTGCCAAAAACACTGTTCACGAATCAACTGTTCACAGCCTCATAACAAACCCTAAAACAGTATTAAATCAGCCCCAAAAGACCACTGTTGTGGCTGTCCATAATCGTCCTACATCAATTTGGTATAAGAGCTTAAGATTTCGCAACTATGTTCTTACAAAGTGAGAACCTATGTGCCACAATATGTTATACCCCATAACAAAGAAGTTCTAGATTTTGAAGGAAGAGATAATCCTATAGTGTTCTCGAATTGGCTTGTTTCAATTGAGAAATATTTTGATTGTTATGATTGGACGGATGATCAAAGAGCGAGATTTGCCAAGATGAAACTTGTAGGTTTGGCACAACTTTGGTGATATCATGTTGAAGAAGATATAAGAAGATTGGAATCGCCACCAATAAACACATAAGCTTCAAAAGAAGTATATACTTCAAACAATCTTGTTGAGTCATGTGAGCAACTTGTTAATTCAAGATATGGCAACACTTTCTTTGAAGAATATATGCAAAGACTTGAGGCACTTGACACTCGAAATCGAGTTCTGGAAGAATCATGTCAAAGACTTGCTAGATTTAAACCTGCATTAAGCCCTATTATTAGGCAAGAAGTGCCACATTAGTCAAGATATAGCATGGAGTACACACAATAAGTCGTGCCAAAGCTGAGAGCTAGAGTCAAAGATCAAAAGCTTGTGCAATTGCAGCTACAAGTGAAAGAGAACAATCAAAACCTGCACAAGATGAAAGATGACCGGATTTTGAAGGATAACGAGGCTCTTACTGATGATTCAAAAGCACCCCAAGAAGATCAAGTTATTACTCAAATAAAGGCTAGAGTCCAAAACGAGAAACTGGGTGCTATGGAAGTTGTAGGAACTGAAGAATCAAAGCAACCAGCAGCTAATACTGAGCAAAATATGCCTTTAAAGCATGATATTGATCCTATATTAGAGTCACAATTGCCTAACCCACCAGCACATAATGCAAATTCGAGTGAGTATAACATGTCAAAAACAATGATAGGTGTTGATTTCATTCAAAAGGATGTCAAAATTGAATTGCATGATAACATTTTTATGGAAGAAAAGGCTGAGAATATGGAATCCATGATTGTTGATACAAGCAAGAGCATTCAAATATTGCAAGCAGTACATCACAAAGCCAAAAGAGAATAGAATGGATGGGCAGAATTTTGCAACTCTACATTTGGATCAATTTAAGGGTCTGTTTTCTACTTCAACTGATTTTGTCATTCCAAAAAAATTCAACTTTAGAGCTGAAAATATCTTGTTGCTTCCATTGCTATCTCCAATGAAGAATAAACGATATTGCCAACTTGTAAGATTTTAATGTGAAGCCATGGATGCAATTTCAAAACTTATTGATTCTTGTACTTGGACACCTTAAAACTCAAGGTCGAGTTTTTTTCCAACCAAAAGAGAATCATACAGGGTATAAGAAGCTCAAGGAAGAGTAAATTCAAAGAAGCGGCAATATTGGGAAATTGGCATGGTTTCAAAGAGAAACCGATAAGAACTATACATAATCATATTTATAGTATTATTAGAGTCTTATTTTATAATTATTTTATGTTTTTTCGGATTTTTAGGCGAGGGGTATTTTGGTATTTTTTATGTTTGCTGACATGGGTCGTCTTGTGGGTCAAATTATTTAATTAATCTTTGTTTTTGTTCTTATTTAGTCTTAGATTAGTTTTGAAAGTCAAAAATATTATAATTGTTTTCTTTTTTAGTTCTAATTAGTTTAGGAAGTCTCCTAGTTCTATATAAAATCATATAATGCTTATAATTTAAAAGAGTTGATATTTTAGAGAATTTTATAACTTTTAAAGCTTCTTTATAAATTGTGTGATGCAATCAAACCCTAGGTATGACTAGGAGATTCTAGGAGTGATTCCTAGATCTTTCTTCTCCTCCTCCTTTTTCTCTTTTATTTTCTACATTTTTAACATCCCAAAACACTGTTCACGAATCCACTATTCACAGCCTCATAACAACCCCTAAAACAGTGTTAAAACAGCCCCAAATGCCCACTGTTGTGGTTGTCCATAATCGCCCTAAATCAATATGTCATAATCTAAAACATGGAGAAAAGTTAACAAAAATAAACTAAATGAAGTTATTTTGAAATAACAAGAAAATGAAAAGAATACTCGACATAAAATCAACAAACCACAAATAAAGTAAGGAAAGTTGGCTTGTAATAGCTTTTAGCAATGGCCCTATGGCTAATTGGCAACATGATTTGTTTAGCTGATCCAAATAGTTCCATATCCCTTGGACAAGAATTGTCAATTTGGGTTGAGCTGCTGAATACAGAAAAACACAAAGGAAAACAACAATGGAGTGAAAACAAACATACATGCAAAAGATTTCAATTCTTCTCCTTGGTGATAGGATCTGAGTTTTATGAGACTGAAAGCCTTCCCAAAGATTTTGTTTCCTTGGATACAGGATCTGAATTTTGTGATATAGCTAGCCTGCCTGAACATAGCTTTGCATTGTTTTCAGTCAATATTGGCACATTCCCACTTGAATCAGATTTTGGTTCAGGATGACCTTTCAATCGAGTTACATTCCCAATTGCATATGGTTCAATACGCTGCAAAGGGTAAAATGCCATAAAGCATACATCAGTTCAAATTTCAGAATAGAACTGAGAGGAATTTGCTAAGTATACAAATTAAGTCGCACTGATAAGTCTACAACCCATACTCCAACACAACTTTGATTATAGGAGCAGCCAAGAAGCTTCCCCTCGTGAATATTAAGATCTGACAATCTAGACCATCCCACATCCACAGCATCATGACATCTTATTGGTTCCCAAGAGACAACCTATCAAATTGCTTAAGGAATTAGACTAAAATTGATATACAGATAAGAAGATTTATTAATCGTAGTCTAGCTGCCTCTCCATGCACAGTTAAAAACAAGAAGAGGTTACCTTTAGACTTTCGTGCAAACCACAAAGTAGGGTTCTCCCATCAGGATTAAAGGCCATACAGCGTACACCGGTGGTCTGGAGTACGAAACAAAGAACTTGAAATAAAAATTATGTGCAAAAGCAAAGTTGAAGAAGAAATACTATGATAATTTCCCTCAATATATGCAAAGCCAGCAGTAATTACACCATTAGACAGTCATTCACCTCAGGACCAGCTGACCCTATAAGCTCAAAAGTCTCTAGATCCCAGAATTTAACAGTTCTATCAGCCGAACCTGTGAAAAAAGATCAAGGTGGAATCACGATAATAACAGTAGGATGAACACTAATGATTGAAATGATATAGAAAAGTAACAGACAAAGACAGATAATGCAACAAGGGATTTAACTGCTAGCAGTACCCCCAAGACATAATTTAAAACCTATGTTACCTAGAATGTGGATCGTTCTGGCATGTGGAACGGGAACGGGAAGGGAAACGGAAACGGAAATGTGGTACACCACATACTCTAAAATATGATATAATAGGGGTAGACTTGTATATATTATACTTAAGAATTTAAGGTACTTAGTAATTTTCTTTTAACTATTAGGTGTCAAATAAAATGTACTTTTCTTTTTCTTTTTTTCATTTTTGATGTTTTTGTCTTTGTCAAAACTTAACTCATCTTAGATTTTAGTTTATTATATTTGATTTTTTTTCCTCCTAAGTAACATTTAAGAAAAATATATTGGAAAAAAAAAAAACTTTTGAGATCATTTCGAATCACTAACTCGCTTTGGGAACAAGTTTTTTAGTAACTTTTGACTAAAATATGATGTAAAAAAAACTAATATATTTGGGATAACTTTTGATTTTTATGAAAAGATGTGCAAAAAGTAGATAGAAAATGGAATCTTTGACTTTTAGGTATAGGTTGTTGGCTTTTTGGTTTTTTTAGTGACTTTTTGACTTTTGGTTAAAATCACCACTTGCCAAACGAGGTCTAAATTTACTGTTTTGGAATAAAAGTGTACCATTCGGAACGTGCGTACCAATACATAATTCGCTAGAGTATTATTGTTTTCTGATAACACAATTCAAAACACAAAAACAAAGCTTCCATAAAAACAGAAGAATGACAAGACTTTACAAATATTATCCAATATAGCCTGAACCTCGATTAACTAAGACCAAAAATGCAGCTTAATCAACTGGATACTTTCCTAGCCTTCTGAACAATAGATAAGTAAGACTTATCAAACTTTAACAGAACAAAACAATAGAAAATTTCCTACTGATGTTTGTCCTTCAGGATTTCCTGCTTTATACATCTTAAAATTTCCAATTTGTATATTCTAAATAAACATGTTTCATAAATCTAAAATGTCAAATTCTACTTTGCCATGTGAAAGTATCTAACTACTGAAATGAATGAGAAAGGATCTGCAGACAGTAGACAACGCTTGATAAAAGCTACTACAGAAACTTTCTTGTACTTAAGTTTTTCCTAATGTAATTAGCTCTTACTCTCTTATGATTCTTTTTGAAAAATTCTACTCACCTATGCTTCTTGCTCTCATCTCAAAATGTTCTCACACGAATTCTTGTTACCTTTTCTGTTCCTTTACTTTTGTCGTGGTCATGTATTTAGCTTACTTTAGGTGTAAGTAAGCTTACTTTTCTGAGGTTTGGGGAGGGTTGTACGTCATTTTACAAAGCATAGATGCATATCAGAATACTCCTTCAAAAAGTACAATAAAATCTAATGGCCCTTCTCAGGGAAAAAAAATTTATGTGGCACATGGGGAAAAAATGATAACTTGATCAAGAGGCGTAAGTATGTTTTAAATCAGTGTTACATGTGCAAGGAGGCAGAAAAATCAGTCGATCATCTACCCATCGATTCTGAATTGACCGAGGAATTGAGTTTTTGATTGTTGAATTGCTTCAAGGAAGCTTGCATGCTTGGATGTTCCCAAATTTGGTACTTGATTTGATAGCCAGGTGGAGAGAACGGTAGGTTGGCAGAAGGAAAGGCAAGGTTCAAAGAATAGGTCCTCTTTACCTTTTAGAATATGCAGGAACCAATATATAGGTTGAGGTGTAAATTTTAAATATATTGCATAGTTGTGTTACCTAAAATGCCGATCATTTTGATATGAGGAACAGGAATGAGAATGTGATATGCCACATGCTTTAAAATGTGGTACGATAGGGATAGACTTCTTAATTTGACATTCAATATATTATAGTGGATTTTTCTTCAAATTAATTGTTTAACAACACAATTCTATGAGCATTATGATATATTGTTTTACATTTTGTCAATCCAAAACTCCACTCTATCAGATTTTAGTTTATTATATTTGATTTTTTTCTCTATTAAAGAGAACCTATGATGAAAACCTTAGAAATAATGGCGTTGTTTGGGAACCAAGTTTAGAGGCTATTTTAACCTCTTGAGAAAAAAATCCAAAAAAGCCTTACTGTTGCTCAACCCCAACCACGTGATGCACAGCTGTCATCCACATAGTGCAAAATGACGCTTTTGCCCTTTTAATATTTGAGAAACCCACAGCAGCAGCAGTGCCACATCAGCAGGATGTTTTATTGGTTGGAAAGGAGCTGTACATTTGTAAAGGGGCATTTTGGTCATTTACTATCCCAACGTCTTTTCAAACACATTTTCCAATGCACCAATCCAACAAAAAATTCAACTCATCTTCCCAAACACAAAAACTAAAATAGCCTACTAAAATAACCAAATAGCCTAAAAAGTAGCCGCTTCCCAAATGAAGCCAATATGGGACCGTTTTGGATCATGAGATTCACCCTTTTGGAATGAAAGTGTACCACACTTCAGAAAGTACGTTCCAAAATGTAAATCGCCATGGGGGTAGCATTTTCAGGTAACACTGGTCGGGCCTCCGAAGAGTTTCAGGATTCTATTGATAGCAAAGATTTACCAGTCACACACACCCACAGGATGCCTTCTAAGGAAGTAGTTTAATTATTTAAAAAAATATATATAAAAAGACAAGTCTACTATGAAGTCCAAATCACATAAACCAATCAAGGAACATTTGATCTTGTCAACATAGGATCGACATGAAAAAAAAAAAAAATTTTGATTAAGGATTACCATCTTTATATCAAACATTACTTATCAAAACCACTATAGCAAACATTTTACCAACCTGTTGCCAGCAGAAACTCATGGGGATGAAAATCTATGCATTGAATCTGGCCTTCATGATACTTGAAATCATGCAACAACTTCCCAGCAGTCAGATCCCACAGTTGTCACATAAACGATTTTATTGCAAGCAAAGAAATCTCCAGATTAGCCAAAAAAACAAAAGTGTAGGTCTGTATGTGCCCTCTTGCACAGAAACTGACATGGTTAAACCTATTTACTAGATATGGCTCTCAAGACAATTGAAATCATGCAAAACCCCTATACCTAATCATAATTAACTGGTGTTTAAATAGTGTTTTAACTGAAACAACTCTATGGTAACAATTCCCATATTAACCAAAAGTATTTCTCTGTGTAATGTGCAACTGAGGGAGTCTGACAGACAAAGGCACCAACAATGCATGGTATAACACAATATACACGGCCTACACCCCAACAAAAATTTAAACAAAAAATAAAAATATGCTGTGACAAGGTATCCAAATGCAGAGCATGCCTTATAGCTCCATTAGTATCTATACCAATCTGGAAAGTTGTGTGCTCTAGGATTTCTTCAGACAAGGTTTAAAAAATTAAAAAATAATAAGAACTACATGAGTACCATTCCCAAATATTTACAAAAAATAAGTTAAACTATATGGGAAAAGGAGAAGTCAATGCCAATGTTTTCACAATACATCTAGGTGTTACTATACAAACACACGTTCCATTGTTGTAAATTCTACCATAAATATAATGAACAAGAAAAGCAACTCTTACCTTCACACTATGGTCCTCTCCACCAGACACGACCCAACGGCCATCTGGTGTAAATCGAATAGCATTGACCCCTCTAGTGTGGCCCTTGTAAGTGTGAATACACCCTTTTCGTCTGATATCCCATATCTTCAGGTTTGTGTCCAGAGAACCAGAGGCAAAGAACTCCCCAAAGGGATGGAAATCCAAGGATATGCAATTGGACCGGTGACCGGTTAGGGTGCGAACAACTACAGGAGAAAACAAATTTCCAATTAAGAGTTTTGCAAATCAACTTGACAACATACAACAAAATAAAATCTACATATATGATGGAATGTAACACATAAAGCATACTCTTTGCCTCCTCTAAATCCCAAAGCTTGATTGTACCACTTGCAGCTCCTGCAGCTACCAACACTTCAGCAGAATCGGTTAACAGAGTCAATTCCACTAGAATGACCGGACAAACTCTGCATAAGTAACCACCAGCAACATGTGAAATGAAAAGGACAATTGGTCATTCTGAGGAAAGAGACAGACACAGAAGGCAAAAGGAAATTTTGTTGATCAACGTGAACCTCGTGAATTTTTAAGAAATTCATAACTGATCGAACTTTTTTTTTTTTCCTCAAATGGGAACAACTGTCATACTTTGAAAAATACTTAACTATTTTTCTTTGTAATTCAAATTATAAACATGGTCTAAACAGCAGTGTGATCATATAGCCCTTGATAAAGCATAACGGCAAAAGAATTCATGTAGCCGATTCCACTTCATTGGGACACAAGGCTTAGTTTAGGTTGGTTTGGTTTGTTTGGTAGTATAAGAACACAAGTTGTGGTACCAACAAAAGGATTGATGAGAAGAAAGACAAATATATGTTGATGAATAAGGGAGCTAGCCCTAAAGACTAAGCTTTCTCTTCAATAAGAGAGCACAACATAGTTGGGTTTTCATCTCAAGGATTTCACAAAATTTTGGGTATAAATCTCTTTGTGGTTTTCAAAAATGTAATGAGACTTGTCTAGAGAGTCTCCAATCATATCCCAAGAGTATATTAAACTATACCGCCTCATCACGGGAATAAATCACAGATCAATGGATTTGATTAAACTAGATATTGTTCCACCACTCCATACAATCAATTGGATCTATATTTATCCAGGTAGAATTTATCCAGTCTACTAGCTAACTGGAGCATTTGACACTTAACTGTTTTCTCTAGCCAAGACACAAAAAATGTGCCACAAAAGATCCGACTTAGATATCTCCAAAATTTTATCAAGCAGCCATATGAATAATACATGCATTGTATTGAAAAATACATATTCAGTAGAAATCAATATTAAAAATAAGAGTGTAGTGTGCTTGTGAGGTGCTTGATGGTGTACACATCACATCACCATTTGTTCAATGCTTGGGGGTTTTATTATTCTAGACGACCTGTAGACCACCAACCATGGCTCTATGTATACATAAATGGAGGGATTTCAGCCCCACACATTCAAACATTGATCATATATCCAAACTATCAGCTGAAATCAGTCATACAAGCCAGTTATGATCAACCAACAGAGGAAAGTGCACTTTGTTTGATAAGTAACAGATAAAGATGTATGTACGCATATTGTACACACAAGGTGTGATTCTGAAAAGAGCCAAAACTAAAAGAAAGCAAAGTACGAAATAAGCAAGTTATTTAATGGATGACAAACGAGAAAATAACAGAGGAACTCACCAGTATGGCATTGGGTTTGCCAATGGCCCATAGATTCACCTTGTGATCTTCTCCTCCAGTGACGAGAACCCTTGATGACTTCCTCCCAATTTTGAGGCAATTTACACTGGAAGCATGAGCCACAAATTCTCTACGGGTGGACACATATGGGTCAAGGCAAAGTTTTGTTTAACCAAAATTCTATATGTCCCTATAGAATCTTTATTAGACCAATTAAAAAGAAAGCATGATAAAAGTTAAATTGAAGAAGAAAATGAAAGCTCAATAAGTAATATAATTTCATATATGATTCACACAATAAAAAGAGATCTGCTCAAAACTCAATTGAAATTGTATGTAGAATCAAAGTTGGTTGGGTTGGGTTGGGTTGGGGGAGGAGTAACACAAATACTCTGAATTCAAAAATGGATTGCATTATCGTTGTTATTTTTTTCAGAATCAAAACAAATACATAGAGAGAGATAAAGCCGAATTCAAAAGAAGCAAAATAAGAAATTCAAGAAAATAGACAAGGATACGCAGCTTATAAGCACGTTTGGTGGTCGTCATGAAGAACAAGTCTTGTGTTGTGGGAGGATTCGAAATGGTGACAAAACCCTAGTAGCACTATCTGATTCTGCTACTTCTTCAGCTTCAAATCTCGGTTAAATTTATACATTTAATCTAGATTAGTTGAACCCTTGAAGAATTTGAGACCCTCCAACGCCAGATCTCGAAAACCCTTTAACATTTTGCCTCCCCTTGTTTGTTCATTTCACTGGGACCCAGAAAGAAACATTACTATTACTAATGCTAATACTAATACTAATATTTATGAACGCATGATAATGGGTTATGGGTTGTGGAATTTTTTTTTGAAATAAAAGCGAAAGGCAAAAAGAGAAGAGTGATTTAAAATAATCAGATCAGAGAGAATGTGGGTGGAGGGAGGGGGCAATTCATGTTACCTGACTTCATTTCCTTCCTTTCCTTGGGACTATTTTGGTGACTCTTCTTCTTCTTCTTCTTCTTCGTTCCAAGTGTTGGGGGACTTTGGTATATACACTATACGTGCCTGTATTTGTTTTTATTTTTTTTATTTACAAAAAGGAAAATAGAGAGAGAGAGAGAGAGAGAGAGAGAGAGAGAAAAGAAGAAGAAGATCAAAGTGGGGTGTTGTCCGTGAAGTGGGAGTAATGGCTGCTTGGTTGATTCCAATAACACATTTCGTGTCTTTCTCGCACAATCACTGCAAATTTCCCAAAATCAAAACCAATATTGGCCGAGAGAGAGAGAGAGAAAGAGCAAAGAGGGGACAAAAAGGGTGGAAGAGGGTCGCTTTCATGAGGTCTCTCCTCTCCGCTAAGCGATGGTTAAGTTTAAACTCGATAGAGTTAACAATAAAACAAGTGTATGTATGTGTATGCTTTGCTTTAGTATTACTGATGAATGGATAAATTACTTTTAATGTAATTTGTTGAAAATATTTACACAAACATCAAATCAAAATAATATCTTTCATAAAAGTTAAATGATGAAGCGTATACTTCAATCAGAATTTTGAAACTCAACTAACGTTTTTCACTTCTTTGTGCGGTTTTGGAAATAAAATAAGAAGTTATGTTTTTTGATAAAATATCTAAAAATATAAGTGTTAAAAACGTAACAAAATTAATTTGGAAAGTGTAAAAAATACAAGTGTTAAATTACAAATTAGAGTTTATAACAACAAAAAAAAAAATTTCTTATGTTAGATAAAGATATTTTATTATTTTAATTTGATTCGACACCATAAATAAATATTAAACTAAAAACAAAAAGATAACTTTTTACCAACTTTTCAAATCACTTTTCAAAAACTAAAAACTTAATAAAAAGTCAAAATTAATTTTTATCAACTTTTAAAAACACCCTTTTTTTTTTTCATTTTAATAACTCTAGTCAAAAATATTCAAAAAAAACTCTAGTCAAAATCAAATACTGCCATAAAATATGTCCCACCACCACACCCACTCCAAACGCAAACATCCACCTCCCTCCCACTCCCAACCCATTCGGCCCCACCGACCCAACTATGCACCCTTTACAATGTAGGGTTTGGCAACCATCAAATTAACCTATTTAATCCACTCAATTTGATTTAATCCTATTTTGATTGGGTTGTTTCGTTATAATGGGTGAACATATGCAATTCTAATAATTTTAAAATAATTATATTTTGATCAAGTAATAAATAGGAGTATAAAAGTTAGAGGTTTTGATAAAAATTCTCTTATTGAGTCCTTTTTTTAGTGTAAATTATGGGTGTTTCTATTTACACACTACATTTAGTTTCAATGCATCGTTAATTGATTATTTTTATTATAATAATGACCTTATATAAAATGACTAAAATAACCACAAAAGAATATCAATACCCTCCACAAATCACCACTATCCGCCTATTGATTCTACTCGCCACCGCCATCGAAACTCACCACCATCGAACCCCACAACCTCTCTACTTCACCCATGACCCTTTCCCTGCAGTAATCTCTTATCCTCCCCCATCAACTAACATTCTTCATCACAAAGAGAGAGAGTCGTAAGGTTTTCAGATCTAGATCTAGGGCTTGCAAGAGTTCGATCGCAAACCAGATTCAAAGCTTCGATCTAGGATTTCAAGCTCGATTCAAGCTTCAAGCTTGCGCTTATTTTCAACAAGAAGCTCATCTCGATGGATTTGGGAAGATCTCTATAAATGAAGGGTTACGGTGAGAGTAGGTTTAGTAGTTTTAGAGAGAAGAAAAGTAGGATATGAGATGGAATGGAATGAGAGGTTGTGGCATGATGGTGAGAGGTGGTTGAAATGGTGGTTAAGGAATAATGAGGTGGAAAAGGGTTTAGGAGTGTGGGTGGAAGTGGTAAGGTATGGAGACTGATGGATGGAGAAGTAAATAAGAGATTCACCGAAGAAGAAGGAGGGAGAGACGACGGCCTACGGCGAGTGGCGGCGGCTAGGATTAGGGTTGATGGGGTGGTAGAAGAAGATGAGGATGTTTTAGGTAAATTTGAAAATGGATGGTGTGTATTGAACAAAAACAATAAAGATAAAATTGTATTTGGTATGCATTAAGTAAGTGATGTGCCGAGACCGATGTGGTGTGTAAATAGAGACACCAGAATGATAGCTCAAAATACTTTACTTCCTAATCCCCTAAGCAATAAACGTGTCCTCCATGAAAACATATTAATATATTTTTTTTTGTTATGGACAATCATGCCCTTATATATATTATAGAGAATTTGAATCAAAGAAAGATCATGATTTCATGTAAGTTGTCGTTGTTCAAACAAAGATCACGATCAATTTGTAAAAGTAATCACGATTTCATTTATTCGCTTTCTATAAGCAACCAATTTGTGGCATAGGCTTCGATTTTTGCAAAGTGTTAATCGAGTTTAAGACCTGATCAAGTTTTAGATTCATTCTATCACTATCTAAGTTTCTGTATGTTGAATTTGTCATGTAGTGTTTTTCGATTAATTTGTTGATCGCTGATTGTTTTGTTAGATTAATTTGTGTTTCTCATAATTGATTGTTGGTTGTTGTTTGTAGAGTTTCCTAAAAAATAAATTCCTTTTTGGTTTGTTTTCATTCTATGTTGATTGCATGTACTTTTTTTTTTGTTATTGATGTCTGCTCAATAAGAAAGTAAAGTGTCACTATGGTAGTCAAGAATATTTTACTTTTTTTACAATAAAATTTTACTATGTTGTAACATTTTTGTTTCAGATGATATGTTTAATAATGGTCACAGAATTATACTCTACAATCAACAATGCATTTGCCCACTACGAAGATAATTGATTCAATTAGGTTGAAAATCATAGATTTGATGTCAAGAATGAGAGAAGAAACTAAGAACTATAATATTTTTCTTTATCCAGAGATGGATTCAATGTTAGTAGCAACTCTTAAAAGTGGTAGAACTTGGTTAGTCGTTCAAGTGATCATGTTTTTAAGGTTCAATCCTGACCATTAGTTACTGTTAACCTCTTGAATAGAACTTGCTTGTGTTACCAATGGAAAATGAATGGCTTTCTTTGTATTTGTAATAACCCGACTCTCTTATCTGTTTTAAT
>CM045769.1:2661209-2708709 GCA_025200525.1 Camellia lanceoleosa
GTAATTTTTTAACATTAATTTGTCATATATGCCTGTTTATTACGTACAATTACACAATTCAAGTGTGATTGATAATGAAAAGAAAAGTAAATCATGTTGCATAATTAATCTCCACATCATTGATGGCCTTTAGGTCCCTGACATGGCAGAAGTAGGCAATGGGGGATGTCAGCGAGAAGAGTATCATCTCCTTTGTATATGGGCTTTGCTTAAAAGTACATATCGGTGACGAAATATTGGATCATTTCTTCTTGATCACTACAATTAATCTAGCCCAACTGTAAAAACAGAATGTTTAAACTTTTTTTTTTCTTCATTTTATTTTCCTATATATCTTTTTTTCCTTTCTCCAATTCTTTGCCAGGAATAAAAAAAATGCATAAGTTAACATATAAGTAATAATTATTGACGTTGGAATTATTTGTGTGTTTGTGGTTGGTTGGCATATGCGTAGGCACCCCTTATCATTAGGTGTGACATCCGGTCGATGGATAGTGATACATTCAATTCTTACAAGCAACAAGGAGGTTATTGCAGTCAATCAAGGTCTCTCTCAACACTCACTACCCACCCACCCACATTCTTTGTCTTCTTCTCCCTCCTCCTCTTTTTTCACATACCCTATTTATTTTCTTCTTTTTAATGTTTAATTATGTGTTAATTCTTTTTCTATATTTAATGGGTAACAGAATAGCTGGGGTCCAAGGGAAGAAAAGTAAATAAATGGAGATCTGAAATTATTCTATTGTGTCCATTTTTATCTTTTCTAATAAGGAAGAAGAGATTTTATCAAAATAAAGGAAATGACCATTACTCGTTTGTTTGTGCAGTGGGAAATCTTTGTTCAAACTAGCATGCATCATCTGTCTCTAGACAAAAACAAAAGAGTGGCTTGTTTTGCACATTATTACTTTTCATTTTGTAGCCCTATTTATTTATATTGAAAATTAGATTTGAGTGAGTGATTGGGTACAGGTTTGGGCTGGTCCTCCTAAGTGGGAAAAGAGTAGCTGTTGTTGTGCTATGGAACAGAGGGAGAGTCTAAAGGCTACCATAACTGCAGATTGGAAAGATATTGGGCTTAAGCCATCCACTGTAGTTGATGCTCGAGACTTATGAAGAGTACTCTCTCTCTCTCTCTCTCTCTCTCTCATTTCTACTTCTCTTGATGATGATTTATATCTAACACATGCTTCTTTTATCTTTAAATTAATAATCTTGCAGCATAGCATTTTCTAGCTTCGATTCAAGATCAACTAAAAACCGACGTAGACGCCCATGCATGCAAGATAATATATACTCACACCACATAATTAGAATATCATATTCTTTATTTCCTTCAATAATCTTGTAATCTCTCTCCTATGCAAGAAGTCTATGATGTAGTAGTATTAAAATATATGTCTGTGTGTGTACATGTATAACTGTGGTGTGGTGAATAATTTTAGAAATAAAAAATAATTTTATTTTAAGAACTCGGTAATACTACTATGAGAAGATATTATTATTATCAACTTAATGGTAAGGCTATAATTTTTGTGGTTCAAATGAAACAAGATTTGCCAAAGCATTAATAGTTTTGGTCGCAAAAAGCAACATCCAAAATTGCCAAAGCTTGACGTCGTTTGACAATTTTTATTAGGCCTGAAACATAAAAATTAAATTAGCTGTTACCTATTATTATTATTCAACATTTAGTAGAATGATAAAACCTCCACATTTATTCAAAGCATCCCAAGCAAGAATAAAAATAACTTACCAATTTGAAAAACTTGTTTTCCAAGTTAAATCAAGTCAAACTAGGATATCTGAGTCTCTACCGCCATGATGTCTAAAAGCGGTATTATGTGAAGAAAGAACCAGATGTGCTACAAACTTTGATGTGATGTAATCATCGCGACATGTGTGGCTTGTTACTAGTTAGTGATTCAACAAACACAAGCCAAGACAACCTATACGTGTGTTTTGTCACATGCACAGAATAAAAGCTAAAAGTAGAAATGTCTCGTGGTTAGGTAGTTTTTGAAGGCAGAGTGTTGCAACTTGTGAACCAGCTCCGTTGCACTCGATACTACTATCATCCTCTCCGTTACTTGCACATGTATGCACTTTACACAAGCATGTTGCACATTAGTGGTGTTAGGATGCATAATTTCAAAATGCTAAAATTGACCATTTCAAAACTAGTTTGAGTGTGCTTTGACCTCTAGCTTTGAAATTTTTGAGAAAAATAGGACACCCAGCCAAGGTTGGACAAGCATGACCTCAGGCCACTCCAAGCAAACTATAGAGGCGGCCTAGGGCAGACTTATATTGCAAGCCCTGCATGAAGGGTTACTACAAAACCCACTTGAGCAAAAGCATCATTCCATATTCCGTACAGAAAAGTGCTGAGCTCTATTTACGGGGCATTGAGGGCACACACTGAATTCTCTAGTCCTATTAGGTTTTAACTAACAATGCGAGTACATTACCTATAACAATTGAACCTGCAAGAGCTTTTTTTACTCTTGAGAGAAAGGACCAACACTCATGAAAATTTTTATCTTTTTGTGTTTTAGTTGGAGATTTGATAAGGGATTTGGAAAAGGAAATGGAAAAGGTATGTGAAATATAAAATAAAGAACATACATATATTTCACCTAGTTTCTATACCTTTTTCTTTCCTTTCGCACCGTCCTTCCTCAAATCCCACATTTCAACCATAACACAGCATTAGAGTTTTTTTGATAAAGCCACATTGTTCTCAATGACTGGGCCTTATGTTCTTCTAAACACAAAGAAAAAGGATTTCTGTGATCAAATTATTTTCTCATAATTATCCGCACATTTTAGTTATGCGCGCCTACCTACTTTTGGTTAATTATTCCTTGAGTTAGTCCTATTCATTCTCAATGGACGCTTCAAAGCAAGAATCTTGCCTCCATGATTTCAATAATAAATATTAGGGGAGAATATAGAGATGGGGATTACAAGCAGAGTATAGGTCAATTTTATACCCTTCAATTGGTAGAGTTCATTTCGCTATTCTCAGAGGGAAGAATAACATGCCTCAAAGCACAACTCACAGCGTCGTCCTCCATATTCTTTAAGTCCTGATTATGGCGGTTTTAATATGATTTATTAGGAAAGTTAACTTAAAAAAGGGAGCTATTTGTATTAATACTCATAAGCACTTGAATTCAAGAGCACGCTTGTATTAATCAAGTTATTAAATAATGATCCGAATTGATACATATAATCTCAAACAAAAAGCCCAAGAATTACAACTTTACATGCTTAGAAAGATACATATATATGGTTAAAGAAATTGATAAAAAGGTGTACCAATGGATGGATCCTTATCAAATTGGCGGTTGCCAAAACCAAAGCGCAGCAACCAACAGCAGGTGCAGAAGGCAGCACATTTCCAGTTTTAACAGCGGGATCAGGATCAGGATCAGGATCAGTCGTAGTTAATTGTTCCACTTAGCATGACCAATGAACAATGTAATAAAAAGGATCAGGAGGGAGAAGAGGCAAGGCCCAGACAATAGTAATGAGTTCGAAGGCATGTAACAATTCAGATCCCATCACAATGAGTTCATATCTTGATAATTGATACATTTAAAAATTTAACCAAAAAAAAAAAAAAAAAAAAAAAAAAAACCTGTGGCCAAGAATTCTTCCAATTGAGTATATGTTAATTTTAATCAATAAGCCGTGAAACTTCTTGAAGTGCTAGATTCAGCTCTTGGGCAGACTTAGCAATGGAACCCCTCTTCTGAAAATTTAAGAAGAAGAAGGAAAAAAAATTAATTCAGATAATGCAAAGCAAGGTGAAATTGTCATAAGTCTGCAAACAAGCAGCCAACTAAAGAAAAACACACCTGCAAAAGCACAGGAAGGCAGCGTTTAACTTTTCAAGCTCGATGAAGCAGAGGTTACAACGCTCTTGCCTTTTATTGCCCAACAAGCAGTAGAGTCCATTCCGGTTAGAATTTAAGTGAAGTAAAAGATTATATATAAAAACAGCTGATGATAATGATGACTTAGATCCGATCAATACCTTTGCTCTGCCTCAATATCTACACCAACAGAGGATGATGCTGATAAAGTTGAATAGATCACCGAACCAAATACCCTGACAAGCTTAAGAAGCATTTCCAGTGAAAGACCTTGATGCCTACATATGGACAGGCTATTATTCTGAGCATCTGGGTCCACTTGCAACTTAGAATAACATGATTATGAATCGTCAAGAATAAATTGGGGAAAAGAGTAAAGCATGAAATAGGAATCAGAAGAAAATTTGTCATATCATCAATGCCTTATTCAACCTATTAGCATGCAATAGGAACTACGTCTCATTCAACCTTGAAAGGTGGCGGCAACCAAGGCGACAAGCCCAAAGGCATAGGGTGACAACAAGACCACACAACAAGTGGTGGAAATGTGTCCTCACAGACAAGGAATAGGAAATTGATGGCAGATGCCCACCATTAAAGAAAGAAGTGATAAATTGAAGAGAGAGAGAGAGAGAGAAGATGAAGACATCTCAATCTTTGATTAATGAAACCGTTAATATTTTGAATAATGTTGGGATATTAGTGATAAATGGAAAGATCTTTGTAAAATTAATATCTAATCAGGATGGGGCGGGGAGACGGTCGAGGTCCACCTCACCCATTTCTCCTTGAAAACAACTCAATTCTATTTCTTTTATCCAAAACCCACCCCCGACTTTAACACTGCTATACTCTCCCAAACTCATTCCATTAGGTGTTTGGGGCAACATGAAATACTTCCATAAACAATGACCAAAGTACCCAATATCTGCGATCACGCACTTGCCCCTTAATGCTGCAGTAGATATCCTAGTAACAAGTTTTCTCTTACTCGTTTAGATATGTTGCAAAAGACATAACAACCACAATTGTCAGTTCTCTGTATACCCTAAATGAAAGAAAAGAATTTCTTATAAACTATGATGGCTGAATACTGCAGTCCAGCAATAAGATGGAGGACTTCTGAAGCAAGAAGATGCATAGACTCATTAGAATCGCCGAATCAGGAAATTCAATGAAGGGGTGGAAAAAGAATCTAAGACGCATAGACATTTGTAAATTGGCATACCCATATCGGACACCAACACTGGTTGGATACTCCTAGACACCTGTTGAAGCGTCCAAATGTGTGTCATACTATACTTTTTTTTTTTTATTTTTTAGAATTGGACAAGCTTCAAACACTTGGGGGACACAAATATTCATCACTTAGACACACATGAAACACCACGGTAAGTTTGGAAATATTGGAATCCAAGGTTAAAATAAAAACAATGTGCATTTATACAAACTAATCCCTCCTTTAGACTTTCATTTCAGGAATTCTAAGCTCAAAACTTCTAATCTTTTCATGAATAAAGTTTTAAAATAGATATTAGGATTTTTATTTTATTTTTATTTTCTTTTTTGGGCACAGGGGGAATTGAACTGTGACCTCCTAGTAATTACACAGGCTGACCACTAAGCAAGCCCCAGTGGTTGATATGAGCATTTTTATTGTTATTTTGAAAAAAAATATAAACGTAATTGTAATGTAAAAATTGAAGAAACCATTATTATTTACAAAATTATTTTCATGCTTGTGTTGACTTGTACCTACTGCATTGTGTATTCGTATCTTCGTACTTTTAAAATTTTCCATCGTAGGAATATTTGTGTGATGTAAATATTTGTGTTTGCATCCTTATATGTGCTCCTTATAGAAGAATATTCCATTAATATGTAACCCCCAACAAATTCATGATCAGATACATGAAAGAGAAGATAATGACACCTAAATTAACCTCTTAAAAAAGAAAAAATAAGGCAATCTAAGATACAAATCTCAAATCTGACTGTTGAATTGAATCATTTATATGGTTGGATATGAATAGCACCTGTTTTGGTGCCTTAATACTGACTATGATATGGTCCCAAATACTTTTTGACACTATAACACTAGCTCCTACAACTACAAAAGGGATGATCTCGTACTCTAACTTCCTCATACATTTAAAACCAATTAGGCTTACTTTTTGTATAAAAAAGTGGTTAAAATTTTATTTCCTATTAATTCTATTAAGTAAAAGTTCTAACAAGGGGGTGTTGTAATTTCCAGAACCACAAGGGACAATTGTATTTTAAGCAAACTTGAAGGGCTGTATTTGTAATTTATCCTAAAATTTAATAATTGTTATGATCTTTGCATGAGTTGCCTCAAAAACAAGCAAGGAAGGCTCCTTGGGAGGAGCGCTCACTCTCCACAAAGGTTTTAAAAATCATCCACTCTGCTATGTAAGGCCATAAGCAGTGGTTTCAGAAGGTTCTAATCACATTACTGGCCACTAGTGGTGAGATAGAGGCCTAATTGCATGTAAAAGCCTGTAGTAATACTGTAATAGCCATAACAACGCTATGGTAATTCAAACATGTAAACTTTTAAAAGCCTTTTTGTCAAAGAGTTGGCTTGTTGGCTCTCAAGGAACCAGCTGGCTCAACAAATACATAGGGTATGTTTGGTTGGGTTTGGAGAGTAGTTTTAAAAATTGTTTTGGGGAAGAGTTCAGAAATTTTTTAGTTTGTTTGGTTGTTGAAAATAGTTTTGGAGTTTGGGAGTTTGGATTGATTTAATATTTTGTTATAATTGAGTAGATGTGTGTGAGAGAAAAAGTGATTGAGAAGGAGAGAGGAGAGAGAAAAAGTGATTGATTGATAGGTAAGCGAGAGAAAGTGATTTTGGAAATTGTTTTAAAAAATTTATAAACCAAACAAATTTTTTAGAAATTTTTTCCCAAAAGCACTCCACAAATCCAAACCAAACATACCCGTAGTGTGTCCTCAAATTTGATTATTTGATTGAACTAGGGAACAAGTAGTAGATTCTGATTGAACTGAATCTTGACCATGAGTCAGTGCAGTTTGTATCAGTGGCTGTTAAGAGGCTAGGAACATGAATGAAAGACCGGAACTTTTTTACCTGTCCATGTTGCTTTCAAGAAGGCCCACGAGGTGGCAGGAGATAAGTGCAAATATCCAATGTGATAATATCAGGTTTTTCGGTCAAAAAGCTTATCACATCAGCAAGAACCTGCAAGTTACAGCAAACAGAAATTTAATTATATGGCTGTATTGAAAAATTAGTTCTGTGAAAATAAAAAAAAATATGTATATATATAAAAATCTTTGTGCTATCCAAGACACAAGAAAACATAAAACACATCATGAGAAACACAAAAAAAGTTAATAGTTGTTCTAAAATGTAATATGAATTTACAGCATGATCAGCCATCTTCTCCATCGCACCAATGGCCTCTAACATCATGCCTTTCCCAGTATTGTGGACCATCTGCAAGAAATTAGACAGAAACCTTTGGGTAGTAGATCAGTTGTTACCCACCGCTAATTCTCATGAATAATAGCTTATTTCAATAAATAATTGATGAGGGGCAGTGAAAAGCAAATAACACAATGATTAAACTACCTTAGATAGTTTGTAATCCTCATTTCATAGATCAAGCATTTGCCGTGAGATTTTATGTAATGATTCCCATAGAAAGAGCTAATAAACTTTTATTGAAGGAACCATGGATCAAAACATCATCCGAATGAATTATGGGCTTCCCAATTCGGATTCTCCACTTTGTATCCCCACAAAAAAATAATAATAATAATAATTCAAGTATACCGATACTTACGTTGTATTGTTTCTGCATTGGACAGAATCTGCCAATAACCCCAATAAATCACACTTCACGCATTGTTACACTCTTATCAACTATGATTTGTACTTATATTATATTTTGTTTCTTTTCTCCCATAATCCCATTCAAATGAATTTAATTAGAATCTGATTTCTGCCAACAAATATTATTGTTTGCTTGTATTAGTATATCATTGTACCAACAAATATTGAATTAAGTTTTGTTTATTATTTATAAATTATCAATTATTTATTCTAGAAGCATTTTTAATTATCTTAAATAGTAAAAAAATCTCTTACTACATGAAATTCTCTATTTTCTTTAGCCTTGAAAACAACATAAAATTCAATAATATTTTATAAAACATACTTTAGATCCACAATGTTCATTAGAAACCATTACAAACATTCAAATTGTGATAAATAAAGTTAAAACATGCTTATCAATGAGTTTCTCACTTACTCTTCTGCTTTCATCCCTCGCTTGTTTCTCTCTCTGGTTCTATGCCACTTATATAAGGCTTTTCCAAAGTCCATCCTTATTTGCTACACTGGGGAGTAGGGCCTTTACTCACATTTGCGGACCAGGTGGATCATTATTCCCAACCACATAAATTACTTTATTAAATATACATCACGCACAGGATCCAACAAATAAGAAAAATAAATATCTTAATAGAAGTACACTGAGTCACAGACAAAGAAGATATCCAAAAGAAGAAGAAAAAATTCCAGCAACGTAACAAAGGAAAAAAAAATAAAATAACGAAGGAACAATTCCAGTAAATCACTTTCTGTATGAGAATATACTAAAAAGAAAACAATTTGCCCACCAAATGTCCAACTTTGAAGGAACAAAAATAAAATTAAAAAATCTATAATCCCTTTTTTTTTTTCAGGGTAAGCAAAAAATCACCTGTAATCTGCCTAAACGAGACTGCATTGAGCCAACAAAGTGATCATGTTGTTCCATTATCTCCACAATTGCATCCTTGTCACTAACAGGCAACGTTTCTTTTTCAGGAGATATGGGCCCTCTCTGTTTAGAATTAAGAGAATGCATGAGAAAGAAAAAGAGGACAACATTAAAAATATATATATTATATATAGGTGACACTATTGAAGGAAAAAATAAGCTAGTTATACAAGTAAATTGATAGATCAAGTGCTAAAATCAAATCAGTTAATATTTCACTTCCACTGATATCAAGCCTGATTGCATCAGAAATCAACTACTACCATTATATAACATTATTATATTGTAATACCGAGGATCCATTACTGTTGCACACCAGAAAAACAGTTCAGCAAACTCACATCTATATTGGCCATTACAAGCTGCTGCATCATCGTGGAAGCATGAAACTAATTTATGTGGTATGCTGAAGAGGCAGTTTAGGACCTAAAATCAACCTAGAAAAGAGTCTAATTCTTGTGAGAAAGGTGGAAGTATAGTTGGACTTGCTTCAGTTCAGGTTGCAAGCTTGGGCCTCACTGTCCTTACCTGGGCTTTCACAACTGAATGGTGTGAGAAAAACATAACAACATGGACAAGGTATATTTGTAGAAGGGAGGTGCCTTACTCTTATTTTGTGAAAGTTCACTAAAGGAAGGAAACTTCAGCAGTCAATACAAGACAATGTTATGAGCGGATTGAACAATTTCCTAGATTCCTTTCCCTATGCTCATTTGCGAGCCCTGGCCAGAGCTCTTTTCCTATTGAATTTGCCATCAGTATTTAAAACAGGTTCTTAATCATGCATTCTCACTAGCAAAACATCACATTGCTCTGTTTGGTTTATTGGAATGAAGAGGAATTGAATGACCATTCCATCATAACGTCGATTCTGATAGAATGGAGGTGTATTATCACTTCACAAAAGACATTACTGGGAGAGATAGAGGCTCATCAAAACAAGGACCAAGTTGCAGATATCTTAATGATTCCAAAAACATAGCATAGTTACCTAAACTACAATGCCAAGGGGAGTGTTGAGAGTTCATCACTAACTCTCCTTCACTCTCTCCCCTCTAGATTTTTAACATCTCATATCTCTAAGTAAATTCCTCATTACTCGTTTTGCCAACTCAAACTTCATCATTTACCAACTACTAATTTTACCTACCTACCTATAAATATGGAATAGTTCTTGTAATTTTTTATTTTATTTTTATTTTATTTTTATTTTTTGAGAAGCAAATAGCCCTTGTATTGGGCATCATGCAATACAAAGTGATCTAGTGTGAGATGTCCTAGAAGTCTTGTGCAAGGAATACAAGTGTAATTGTGCGTGCCTGTGTCTTGTGTGATCAGTGTGATATGAATATGGTGAGTGTAGTCCAGCCAAGTGGGTGTGGAACCTGTGAGTGGTTGTCACATGAACTTAGTGGAGATAATTAGTGTACAATTGTGTACTTGAGAGAGTTACTAATAAAAACTTAGGTAGCGTTTGGTAGAGTTTTAAATATGATTTGAGAATAGAGTTGTATTTTGAATTTGTGAGTTTTGGAATTGTGATTTGAGTGTGGAAAATTTGTTTTTGGTTATGAGTTTGAATTGAGTTTTGGAGGAAGTTTTTGAGTTTTGAAACTAGAAAAGTTATTTGATTCAAAAACTTACAACTCATAACCAATCACACAACTCAAATTCTATTCAAAACTCATATAAAAAAAAAAAATTCTGTAAATATTTTTTATTTACAATATAAAAATTACAAGTGCCAAAAAAAAAAAAACACTATTCGGTCCACCCAGGCCCAGCGTCCGGGGGCGTCGAGTTAACAAATTTTCCCACGAAAGGAGTTTTCAAAAGTGGATGTAGAATTATAATTTGAAAGCTCAAAATAAACACCACCTCAAATGGTGGGTGGAAATGTGTTTGGAACACATAACCAAACGCAGCCTTGTATTTTTTGGGAGTCAAACTCAACATAATAGCCTCTAACCAGATCTGAATAATTGCAGGCTCAGCACTAAAAAAGTTTGACAAGTCCAAGCCTGCCTTCCCACAAACTATTAATCCAACCAATAAAAGAGCACTAGTACCTTTTACAGCACCGTAACATCCCAAAAAACCTTTAATCCGTATTCCCAAAATACAATCCAACCAACCCTTTGAACTGTTTAACCAAATTCTAACCTTAATACCCTTGTGCAATTGTCCAAACACAGATTTAGCATCATCCAGTCATAAGCACAAGTGTCCCCCATTTCTTTGGTTCACAGTTTATCAAGGGAGAAATTATTTGCGTTAGTTTCTTTTTGTTGATTCCTGATGAGTGTTGCAGATAAGCTGCTGGCGTTGCTTTGCCAATTTGTTAGCAAATGTTCAAGTTTACTTCGTGAACCTGAGTGCAATATTGTATACACTATGTGTGCATGGGTTGCACATTCTTGAAGCCTTTTGTAATTCGATTCCCAAAAAGACAAAAAGAACTAAAACAAAATATACAGTTTGCACATCTACAAGCTTATGTAATTTTCATTGAAGCCGTCTACCAGGAGAAAAAAAAAAAAGAAAGATGAGAAGGGAAGAAATTACAGAATCATAAAGTAATCATACCGCATTAGGTTGGAGCATGCTAACAACGGGTACTGTCCCAGATAAATTGCTTGAAGCAGGAGCCTCATAATAAAAGTATCTCTCACTCTTCTCCCAGTTTGCAACAAGCGTGTCCTTCCTAGAATAACGGTTGATTGAATGAGTAAAAGCTTCATTAGATTCTTATAAGGATCACCTGTGATGCAGATTGGACATACCTCCTTTTGTCCTTCCGTGGAACACACATCTCTGTTTCCCTTATGCACACGAGTTTCATCTTAGGTGAAAACAATTAGCTAATGTCAGTAGTAAATCAATACATCCAAAGCTACAACCACCTAAAATTAAATAGATGAGTATTATGTAAACTTCGTACAACAAGACAGACCATCTATCACATTTGAGGAATTGTATATATTTTGGATGCAATATGAAAAATCTTGGAGTTTAGTCCTGAGACTGAGACCATCAACACAATTAGCATGCGAATTCAGCCTAGATTTCCTTTCTTTTAGGGCCAGCATCATAATTTCCACAAAAGCATTTTGAAATATGTGGACTTCATAAATCATTTTATGGGTTTATTTAACTCTTTTGGTCCAAGAAACTATGGTCACCATGCTATTTGATTCTTTTCTACATTGCCCAGGCTCCATTCCCTTTCCTTTATGTCATTCAGGTATAGACCTTTCTTCTAAGCAATTGTTTTGCCAAGGTTAACAAAGGGTTTAAACCCCCTAAATGGAAAAGCGCTCCCCATTAGAGATTGTACAACACTATTCTAGAATGACAATCATGATTCTCCAAATAGAAGACCTTCATCACAGTATCTTAAGTCAATTCTCTCCTATAGAAGTACAAGTTTGCATGCCTAAGATAAACGTTGGATAGCCACATGCAGAGCAAATAATTGCTGAAAGCATCTTAATAAGCCCACCCTAAGATAAGGGCTTTCTTATTCCAACTTTCCCAAAACCTTAGTAGCAGACCGAGACAGCGATGGGTTCACTGCCCTTATGAGGATGGAGCAACAAGAATCATATTGTTTTCAATATCGAGAGTTGCATGTTTATGTAGCAAGGGTATTGTATGAAAGAAGATGACAGCAAAAACAGAATATTGAAAGAAAATAGAAAGAAAAGATAAGAAAACAAAGCAGAGAAGAAAATAGAAAAGAAAAGGAGAGACAGAGAAAGCAATGCTCTTATAGTATTTTCAAATTTTTATTCATTCTTTAGAAAATAATTTTCCTTTTATACCAAAAGAGCATTTATAAGCTTCATAACCCTAAAGTCATGAAAAAGGTACTTAAAACACATCCTACCCTATATGATAACAAATGAAGCCACAATTATATCCTGACATCACTAAAAACTACTTATCAATCAACAAATTTGATTGAGAGTGTCATGTGAACTAGGTTGCACTAATTGCAGTCTAGGAAGTATAAAATATAGAAAAGATCAAATAAGAGGGTGAAACAAGGAACAAAGGCATTGTATTTACAGAAGAAACATAACAAATATTTCATGACACAAAAATCCAAGCTTGGTCATCTGTTTGTAGGACAAGCTAAAAATTTTACATGCAAGGATGCAACTTGTCCAAATACTGACATTGCAACATCAAAACTATTCTTCTTTCACCAGAAGTTGGGGGATTGATTGAACTAGTAAATGAGCAATTATGCATCAAAAAGCATTAAGCGAACCAAAGAGAGGTCATGTTAATACAGGTCTTCAGATAAATCCACTCTAATCACCTTCTTCTTAGGAATAAATCAACCAGAAGCTTATTAGTCTTGTAATTCTTCACCTCTACAAAGAAGACCCCCATCATGCAGCTGGTCTCTTATGTTACATTGACTCTTTTAAATTTGTGTAGTACCCATGTTGCACACTCAACACTTGAGTATGTAACAGTATGGGATATATGTCTGACATGCTTAGTTGGACATGCACCCACTAGTAAGCCTAAGTAGTTGAGTTCACTATATTACTATGCATAAGACTCATATTTTATGCAGAATAATCATTCGGATATCAAATTTGTTGTTACTATTGGAAAGCCTAGATGGAAAAAATGGAAGTCGATGACAAATATTGAGAGAGCATCTTATGTGAAATAGATACAATTTTGAAGATTATTTGTTGGTTTTTGATGATTTCAGATTTGCATGTAGGGGTTTGCTTTTTATTTAGACAATTTTCTTGTTTTCTTTTCTTTATTTCCTCCTTTCTAGTCATATAAGGGTTGTGGTCCTCAACATGTTCTCTAATACAATTTCTTTTGTTGTTGATAACAAAAAAAAAGGTCTCATTTACACATAAAATACTCTAATATTAGTTTGTAAACATCATTTTAGTCAAAAAATAGAATAAGTTTTCAAGAAATATAAAATCTAGTTGTGTCCTACTGTCCTTGGACATGAGATCGAATGAATCTGAATGTAGATGCATAACCTCACCAGACACACCACCTGAGTCCATGTAACGTAGTTGGTCTCAATTAACTTCATATTCAAGCTATAGTCAATGGGATTGAGTGCTAAACCTTCTCCTCAACAACAAAAACCACTCTTAACCATACAATATCCATGTCTGCATGGGGACGCTGAATTATAACTGGTGGTCAGACCATAGAACAAATGGGTGCTACTGAACTTGAGACCCCAGATAAGAAGTGGCATAACTGTAGAGCATTACTTTTGTCCCTTTCATTAAGAAACAGATAATAACCACATGGAAGTCATGACAAGAATAGAAACATAACATAACAGGTGAAAATAATAGAATATCCATAAACTGATATGTAGAAATATCTTTTAATAACCAAAAGAAATTTCTAGTAAAGAGCATATATTAGACATTATTCTATGTTCAATAGAAAAGCATAACCAAAGCTAATCCACTAGCCTAAAATTGAGAAAACTTTCTGAATAGAAAAAAAACAATAGAAGACAGTTGGGAAACACAAGCACATAATATTAGCAGAAAAGCAGCCAAAATGAATTTTTAATTAACATGGTAAAATCTAGACTGCTGAGAAATGCATACATACAGCTATCATTCTGGAAACTGGCAAGTGGCTCTGGCATTAGATTCATTCAACTCTCCCAGAAACAATAAGCCTGTCGACCTTTGCATTCATCTCCTTCAGGAATTCCTGTATCTGAGCTTTTACTGCAGGAAAAACATTCCTATTGCCCTCCACTCAACTCAGTGGCTTTGAAACCATCCATTTCAGAATGATCACTAGCAATTGGCCTATCCAAGTCATCCCTAATGTTTGACAACTTAAGAAAATCAGATGTTTTGACTGCATGGACAATGGCATCATTCTGCCAGCGACACCTTCTTTTCTGGATTCAGCTGCTTGCTCAAACCTCCCATTATTCGAGGGACAACTACAGGTATCATCAGACCCATTGAAAAATGAAGGATTGGCTGTCAGATGGACTTTTCCAGTGCCCTTTTCAGAGTTGCTGCACCAGGAACTGAGATTGAACTAATTAGGCGTTGTCTTTGGACCAGTATTTGAAATTACCCTTTGAGGAGTACCAGGTACACTTCCTGTGGCTTCATCAAGAAAATAGGCCAAGATTAAACATGTGATGCAGAGTATAAAGCTCAGGAAGAATAAATTCAAAAGAAGCGGCAATATTGGGAATTGGCATGGTTTCAAGAAACCGATAAGAACTATACATAATCATGTTTATAGTATTATTATAATCTTATTTTATAATTATTTTTATGTTTTAGGATTTTTTAGGCAAGGGTATTTTGGTATTTTATGTTTCTTGACTAGGAATATGAGCGAGGCGGGACAGGGATCACCTCCCATCCCAATCCCGATGGTAGAAATGTCCCGTCGGTCGATCTGACGAGGAGCCTATCACCGCCCCCGCCCCCGCCCCCTAACGGGGATCGGGTTTCCCCGACCCCGAAAATTCCCCGGCCAAAATGAAAAAAAAAAAAAATAGAAGATCTAAGCATATACTAGATTTAACATTATCATCAAATCCCATATCTGAGCCTATACCATACGGATATATTCAACACACCCAGGTATATTCAACAAACCCATATAGATCTATTCAACACATCCACCCAGATATATTCAAATACCAGATATATTTAACAAACTCATACAGATCTGAGCATATACCAGAACTTCAACACAGATTTGAGCATATATCAGATCTGAGCATATCAACTTTATCATCATCATCAACAACAACAACACACTAACGATGGAGGGGCGCAATCGGCAGTGATGGAGAGAGAGAGAGAAAGAGGGGGGAAGAGAGGTTGAGAGATAAATGAAGGAGAGTGAAAGGCAGACAAACATATATTATATATGTGGCGAATATACGGGAAACTATGCGGTGATAATTCGGGATCGGGCGGGGGCCAGGGGCAGGCAGGCGGGGAACCTATCCCGATCCCGACCGCTGATGAATTTAATTTTTAATACTATCCCCTGCCCTACGGGGATAATTTTCGGGAAAAACCCGTTCAAATCGGGGTCGGGGGGATCGGGTCCCCGTCGGGCAGTTTAAAGTGCCATCTCTATTGTTGACATGGGTGCGTCTTGTGAATCAAGTTATTTAATTAGTTTTTGTTTTTATTTTATTAGTCTTAGATTAGTTTTGAAAACCAAAAAATATTATAATAGTTTCCTTTTTGGTTCTAGTTGGTTTATCAAATCTCCTAATTCTATATAAAGCCATGTAATGCTTATAATTTAAGAGAGTTGATATTTTAGAAATTTTAGAGCTTTTAAAGCTTCTTCATAAATTATGTGGTGCAATCAAACCCTAAGTGTGATGCCTAAGGAATTCTAGGAGTGATTCCTAGATTTTTCTTCTTCTTCTCCTTCTTTCCCTCTTTTATTTTCTGCACTTTTGATTGCCAAAAACACTGTTCACGAATCAACTGTTCACAGCCTCATAACAAACCCTAAAACAGTATTAAATCAGCCCCAAAAGACCACTGTTGTGGCTGTCCATAATCGTCCTACATCAATTTGGTATAAGAGCTTAAGATTTCGCAACTATGTTCTTACAAAGTGAGAACCTATGTGCCACAATATGTTATACCCCATAACAAAGAAGTTCTAGATTTTGAAGGAAGAGATAATCCTATAGTGTTCTCGAATTGGCTTGTTTCAATTGAGAAATATTTTGATTGTTATGATTGGACGGATGATCAAAGAGCGAGATTTGCCAAGATGAAACTTGTAGGTTTGGCACAACTTTGGTGATATCATGTTGAAGAAGATATAAGAAGATTGGAATCGCCACCAATAAACACATAAGCTTCAAAAGAAGTATATACTTCAAACAATCTTGTTGAGTCATGTGAGCAACTTGTTAATTCAAGATATGGCAACACTTTCTTTGAAGAATATATGCAAAGACTTGAGGCACTTGACACTCGAAATCGAGTTCTGGAAGAATCATGTCAAAGACTTGCTAGATTTAAACCTGCATTAAGCCCTATTATTAGGCAAGAAGTGCCACATTAGTCAAGATATAGCATGGAGTACACACAATAAGTCGTGCCAAAGCTGAGAGCTAGAGTCAAAGATCAAAAGCTTGTGCAATTGCAGCTACAAGTGAAAGAGAACAATCAAAACCTGCACAAGATGAAAGATGACGGATTTTGAAGGATAACGAGGCTCTTACTGATGATTCAAAAGCACCCCAAGAAGATCAAGTTATTACTCAAATAAAGGCTAGAGTCCAAAAGCGGCTGGGTGCTATGGAAGTTGTAGGAACTGAAGAATCAAAGCAACCAGCAGCTAATACTGAGCAAAATATGCCTTTAAAGCATGATATTGATCCTATATTAGAGTCACAATTGCCTAACCCACCAGCACATAATGCAAATTCGAGTGAGTATAACATGTCAAAAACAATGATAGGTGTTGATTTCATTCAAAAGGATGTCAAAATTGAATTGCATGATAACATTTTTATGGAAGAAAAGGCTGAGAATATGGAATCCATGATTGTTGATACAAGCAAGAGCATTCAAATATTGCAAGCAGTACATCACAAAGCCAAAAGAGAATAGAATGGATGGGCAGAATTTTGCAACTCTACATTTGGATCAATTTAAGGGTCTGTTTTCTACTTCAACTGATTTTGTCATTCCAAAAAAATTCAACTTTAGAGCTGAAAATATCTTGTTGCTTCCATTGCTATCTCCAATGAAGAATAGCGATATTGCCAACTTGTAAGATTTTAATGTGAAGCCATGGATGCAATTTCAAAACTTATTGATTCTTGTGCTTGGACACCTTAAAACTCAAGGTGAGTTTTTTCCAGCAAAAGAGAATCATACAGGGTATAAAAGCTCAAGGAAGAGTAAATTCAAAGAAGCGGCAATATTGGGAAATTGGCATGGTTTCAAAGAAAACCGATAAGAACTATACATAATCATATTTATAGTATTATTAGAGTCTTATTTTATAATTATTTTATGTTTTTTCGGATTTTTAGGCGAGGGTATTTTGGTATTTTTATGTTTGCTGACATGGGTGCGTCTTGTGGGTCAAATTATTTAATTAATCTTTGTTTTTGTTCTTATTTAGTCTTAGATTAGTTTTGAAAGTCAAAAATATTATAATTGTTTTCTTTTTTAGTTCTAATTAGTTTAGGAAGTCTCCTAGTTCTATATAAAATCATATAATGCTTATAATTTAAAAAGAGTTGATATTTTAGAAATTTTATAACTTTTAAAGCTTCTTTATAAATTGTGTGATGCAATCAAACCCTAGGTATGACTAGGAGATTCTAGGAGTGATTCCTAGATCTTTCTTCTCCTCCTCCTTTTTCTCTTTTATTTTCTACATTTTTAACATCCCAAAACACTGTTCACGAATCCACTATTCACAGCCTCATAACAACCCCTAAAACAGTGTTAAAACAGCCCCAAATGCCCACTGTTGTGGTTGTCCATAATAAATCCTAAATCAATATGTCATAATCTAAAACATGGAGAAAAGTTGACAAAAATAAATTAAATAAAATTATTATGAAATAAGAAGAAAATGAAAAGAAAACACGACATAAAATCAACAAACCACAAATAAAGTAAGGAAAGTTGGCTTGTAATAGCTTTAGCAATGGCCCTATGGCTAATTGGCAACATGATTTGTTTAGCTGATCCAAATAGTTCCATATCCCTTGGACAAGAATTGTCAATTTGGGTTGAGCCGTTGAATACAGAAAAACACAAAGGAAAACAACAATGGAGTGAAAACAAACATACATGCAAAAGATTTCGACTCCTTCTCCTTGGTGATAGGATCTGAGTTTTGCGAGACTGAAAGCCTTCCCAAAGATTTTGTTTCCTTGGATACAGGATCTGAATTTTGTGATATAGCTAGCCTGCCTGAACATAGCTTTGCATTGTTTTCAGTCAATATTGGCACATTCCCACTTGAATCAGATTTTGGTTCAGGATGACCTTTCAATCGAGTTACATTCCCAATTGCATATGGTTCAATACGCTGCAAAGGGTAAAATGCCATAAAGCATACATCAGTTCAAATTTCAGAATAGAACTGAGAGGAATTTGCTAAGTATACAAATTAAGTCGTACCGATAAGTCTACAACCCATACTCCAACACAACTTTGATTATAGGAGCAGCCAAGAAGCTTCCCCTCGTGAATATTAAGATCTGACAATCTAGACCATCCCACATCCACAGCATCATGACATCTTATTGGTTCCCAAGAGACAACCTATCAAATTGCTTAAGGAATTAGACTAAAAATTGATATACAGATAAGAAGATTTATTAATCGTAGTCTAGCGTCTCTCCATGCACAGTTAAAAACAAGAAGAGGTTACCTTTAGACTTTTCGTGCAAACCACAAGTAGGGTTCTCCCATCAGGATTAAAGGCCATACAAGCGTACACGGTGGTCTGGAGTCTGAAACAAGTACTTGAAATAAAAATTATGTGCAAAAGCAAAGTTGAAGAAGGAATACTATGATAATTTCCCTCAATATATGCAAAGCCAGCAGTAATTACACCATTAGACAGTCATTCACCTCAGGACCAGCTGACCCTATAAGCTCAAAAGTCTCTAGATCCCAGAATTTAACAGTTCTATCAGCCGAACCTGTGAAAAAAGATCAAGGTGGAATCACGATAATAACAGTAGGATGAACACTAATGATTGTAATGATATAGTGAAATAACAGACGAAGGCAGATAATGCTACAAGGTGTTTAACTGCTAGCAGTACCCCCAAGACATAATTTAAAACCTATGTTACCCAGAATGTGGATGGATTACGGCATGTGGAGCAGGAGCAGGAAGGAAGCGGAAGCGAAATGTGGTACACCACATACTCTAAAATATGATATAATAGGGGTAGACTTGTATATATTATACTTAAGAATTTAAAATACTTAGTAATTTTCTTTTAACTGTTAGGTGTCAAATAAAATGTACTTTTCTTTTTCTTTTTCATTTTTGATGTTTTTGTCTTTGTCAAAACTTAACTCATCTTAGATTTTAGTTTATTATATTTGATTTTTTTTCCTCCTAAGTAACATTTAAGAAAAATATATTGGAAAAAAAAAAAACTTTTGAGATCATTTCGAATCACTAACTCGTTTGGGAACAAGTTTTTTTAGTAACTTTTTGACTAAAATATGATGTAAAAAAAAACTAATATATTTGGGATAACTTTTTGATTTTTTATGAAAAGATGTGCAAAAAGTAGATAGAAAATGGAATCTTTGACTTTTAGGTATAGGTTGTTGGCTTTTTGGTTTTTTTAGTGACTTTTTGACTTTTGGTTAAAATCACCACTTGCCAAACGAGGTCTAAATTTACTGTTTTGGAATAAAAGTGTACCATTAAGACGTCAGTACCAATACATAATTAAGCTAGAGTATTATTGTTTTCTGATAACACAATTCAAAACACAAAAACAAAGCTTCCATAAAAACAGAAGAATGACAAGACTTTACAAATATTATCCAATATAGCCTGAACCTCGATTAACTAAGACCAAAAATGCAGCTTAATCAACTGGATACTTTCCTAGCCTTCTGAACAATAGATAAGTAAGACTTATCAAACTTTAACAGAACAAAACAATAGAAAATTTCCTACTGATGTTTGTCCTTCAGGATTTCCTGCTTTATACATCTTAAAATTTCCAATTTGTATATTCTAAATAAACATGTTTCATAAATCTAAAATGTCAAATTCTACTTTGCCATGTGAAAGTATCTAACTACTGAAATGAATGAGAAAGGATCTGCAGACAGTAGACAACGCTTGATAAAAGCTACTACAGAAACTTTCTTGTACTTAAGTTTTTCCTAATGTAATTAGCTCTTACTCTCTTATGATTCTTTTTGAAAAATTCTACTCACCTATGCTTCTTGCTCTCATCTCAAAATGTTCTCACACGAATTCTTGTTACCTTTTCTGTTCCTTTACTTTTGTCGTGGTCATGTATTTAGCTTACTTTAGGTGTAAGTAAGCTTACTTTTCTGAGGTTTGGGGAGGGTTGTACGTCATTTTACAAAGCATAGATGCATATCAGAATACTCCTTCAAAAGTACAATAAAATCTAATGGCCCTTCTCAGGGAAAAAAAATTTATGTGGCACATGGGGAAAAAATGATAACTTGATCAAGAGGCGTAAGTATGTTTTAAATCAGTGTTACATGTGCAAGGAGGCAGAAAAATCAGTCGATCATCTACCCATCGATTCTGAATTGACCGAGGAATTGAGTTTTTGATTGTTGAATTGCTTCAAGGAAGCTTGCATGTGGATGTTCCCAAATTTGGTACTTGATTTGATAGCCAGGTGGAGAAGCGGTAGGTTGGCAGAAGGAAAGGCAAGGTTCAAAGAATAGGTCCTCTTTACCTTTTAGAATATGCAGGAACCAATATATAGGTTGAGGTGTAAATTTTAAATATATTGCATAGTTGTGTTACCTAAAATGCCGATCATTTTGATATGAGGAACAGGAATGAGAATGTGATATGCCACATGCTTTAACATGTGAATGCGATGGGATAGACTTCTTAATTTGACATTCAATATATTATAGTGGATTTTTCTTCAAATTAATTGTTTAACAACACAATTCTATGAGCATTATGATATATTGTTTTACATTTTGTCAATCCAAAACTCCACTCTATCAGATTTTAGTTTATTATATTTGATTTTTTTCTCTATTAAAGAGAACCTATGATGAAAACCTTAGAAATAATGGCGTTGTTTGGGAACCAAGTTTAGAGGCTATTTTAACCTCTTGAGAAAAAAATCCAAAAAAGCCTTACTGTTGCTCAACCCCAACCACGTGATGCACAGCTGTCATCCACATAGTGCAAAATGACGCTTTTGCCCTTTTAATATTTGAGAAACCCACAGCAGCAGCAGTGCCACATCAGCAGGATGTTTTATTGGTTGGAAAGGAGCTGTACATTTGTAAAGGGGCATTTTGGTCATTTACTATCCCAACGTCTTTTCAAACACATTTTCCAATGCACCAATCCAACAAAAAATTCAACTCATCTTCCCAAACACAAAAACTAAAATAGCCTACTAAAATAACCAAATAGCCTAAAAAGTAGCCGCTTCCCAAATGAAGCCAATATGGGACCGTTTTGGATCATGAGATTCACCCTTTTGGAATGAAAGTGTACCACACTTCAGAAAGTACGTTCCAAAATGTAAATCGCCATGGGGGTAGCATTTTCAGGTAACACTTAGTCGGGCCTCCGAAGAGTTTCAGGATTCTATTGATAGCAAAGATTTACCAGTCACACACACCCACAGGATGCCTTCTAAGGAAGTAGTTTAATTATTTAAAAAAATATATATAAAAAGACAAGTCTACTATGAAGTCCAAATCACATAAACCAATCAAGGAACATTTGATCTTGTCAACATAGGATCGACATGAAAAAAAAAAAAAATTTTGATTAAGGATTACCATCTTTATATCAAACATTACTTATCAAAAACCACTATAGCAAACATTTTACCAACCTGTTGCCAGCAGAAACTCATGGGGATGAAAATCTATGCATTGAATCTGGCCTTCATGATACTTGAAATCATGCAACAACTTCCCAGCAGTCAGATCCCACAGCTGTCACATAAACGATTTTATTGCAAGCAAAGAAATCTCCAGATTAATAAAAAAACAAAAGTGTAGGTCTGTATGTGCCCTCTTGCACAGAAACTGACATGGTTAAACCTATTTACTAGATATGGCTCTCAAGACAATTGAAATCATGCAAAACCCCTATACCTAATCATAATTAACTGGTGTTTAAATAGTGTTTTAACTGAAACAACTCTATGGTAACAATTCCCATATTAACCAAAAGTATTTCTCTGTGTAATGTGCAACTGAGGGAGTCTGACAGACAAAGGCACCAACAATGCATGGTATAACACAATATACACGGCCTACACCCCAACAAAAATTTAAACAAAAAATAAAAATATGCTGTGACAAAGGTATCCAAATGCAGAGCATGCCTTATAGCTCCATTAGTATCTATACCAATCTGGAAAGTTGTGTGCTCTAGGATTTCTTCAGACAAGGTTTAAAAAATTAAAAAATAATAAGAACTACATGAGTACCATTCCCAAATATTTACAAAAAATAAGTTAAACTATATGGGAAAAGGAGAAGTCAATGCCAATGTTTTCACAATACATCTAGGTGTTACTATACAAACACACGTTCCATTGTTGTAAATTCTACCATAAATATAATGAACAAGAAAAGCAACTCTTACCTTCACACTATGGTCCTCTCCACCAGACCCACCCAACGGCCATCTGGTGTAAATCGAATAGCATTGACCCCTCTAGTGTGGCCCTTGTAAGTGTGGATACACCCTTTTCGTCTGATATCCCATATCTTCAGGTTTGTGTCCAGAGAACCAGAGGCAAAGAACTCCCCAAAGGGATGGAAATCAGGATATGCAATTGGACGGTGACGGTTAGGGTGCGAACAACTACAGGAGAAAACAAATTTCCAATTAAGAGTTTTGCAAATCAACTTGACAACATACAACAAAATAAAATCTACATATATGATGGAATGTAACACATAAAGCATACTCTTTGCCTCCTCTAAATCCCAAAAGCTTGATTGTACCACTTGCAGCTCCTGCAGCTACCAACACTTCAGCAGAATCGAAGCTAACAGAGTCAATTCCACTAGAATGACCGGACAAACTCTGCATAAGTAACCACCAGCAACATGTGAAATGAAAAGGACAATTGGTCATTCTGAGGGAAAGAGACAGACACAGAAGGCAAAAGGAAATTTTGTTGATCAACGTGAACCTCGTAACTTTTTAAGAAATTCATAACTGATCGAACTTTTTTTTTTTCCTCAAATGGGAACAACCGGTCATACTTTGAAAAATACTTAACTATTTTTCTTTGTAATTCAAATTATAAACATGGTCTAAACAGCAGTGTGATCATATAGCCCTTGATAAAGCATAACGGCAAAAAAGAATTCATGTAGCCGACCCCACTTCATTGGGACACAAGGCTTAGTTTAGGTTGGTTTGGTTTGTTTGGTAGTATAAGAACACAAGTTGTGGTACCAACAAAAGGATTGATGAGAAGAAAGACAAATATATGTTGGATGAATAAGGGAGCTAGCCCTAAAGACTAAGCTTTCTCTTCAATAAGAGAGCACAACATAGTTGGGTTTTCATCTCAAGGGATTTCACAAAATTTTGGGTGCATAAATCTCTTTGTGGTTTTCGAAAAAATGTACGAGACTTGTCTAGAGAGTCTCCAATCATATCCCAAGAGTATATTAAACTATACCGTCTCATCACGGGAATAAATCACAGATCAATGGATTTGATTAAACTAGATATTGTTCCACCACTCCATACAATCAATTGGATCTATATTTATCCAGGTAGAATTTATCCGAGTCTACTAGCTAACTGGAGCATTTGACATAACTGTTTTCTCTAGCCAAGACACAAAAAATGTGCCACAAAAGATCCGACTTAGATATCTCCAAAATTTTATCAAGCAGCCATATGAATAATACATGCATTGTATTGAAAAATACATATTCAGTAGAAATCAATATTAAAAATAAGAGTGTAGTGTGCTTGTGAGGTGCTTGATGGTGTACACATCACATCACCATTTGTTCAATGCTTGGGGGTTTTATTATTCTAGACGACCTGTAGACCACCAACCATGGCTCTATGTATACATAAATGGAGGGATTTCAGCCCCACACATTCAAACATTGATCATATATCCAAACTATCAGCTGAAATCAGTCATACAAGCCAGTTATGATCAACCAACAGAGGAAAGTGCACTTTGTTTGATAAGTAACAGATAAAGATGTATGTACGCATATTGTACACACAAGGTGTGATTCTGAAAAGAGCCAAAACTAAAAGAAAGCAAAGTACGAAATAAGCAAGTTATTTAATGGATGACAAACGAGAAAATAACAGAGGAACTCACCAGTATGGCATTGGGTTTGCCAATGGCCCATAGATTCACCTTGTGATCTTCTCCTCCAGTGACGAGAACCCTTGATGACTTCCTCCCAATTTTGAGGCAATTTACACTGGAAGCATGAGCCACAAATTCCTCTACGGGGTGGACACATATGGGTCAAGGCAAAGTTTTGTTTAACCAAAATTCTATATGTCCCTATAGAATCTTTATTAGACCAATTAAAAAGAAAGCATGATAAAAGTTAAATTGAAGAAGAAAATGAAAGCTCAATAAGTAATATAATTTCATATATGATTCACACAATAAAAAGAGATCTGCTCAAAACTCAATTGAAATTGTATGTAGAATCAAAGTTGGTTGGGTTGGGTTGGGTTGGGTTGGGGGAGGAGTAACACAAATACTCTGAATTCAAAAATGGATTGCATTATCGTTGTTATTTTTTTCAGAATCAAAACAAATACATAGAGAGAGATAAAGCCGAATTCAAAAGAAGCAAAATAAGAAATTCAAGAAAATAGACAAGGATACGCAGCTTATAAGCACGTTTGGTGGTCGTCATGAAGAACAAGTCTTGTGTTGTGGGAGGATTCGAAATGGTGACAAAACCCTAGTAGCACTATCTGATTCTGCTACTTCTTCAGCTTCAAATCTCGGTTAAATTTATACATTTAATCTAGATTAGTTGAACCCTTGAAGAATTTGAGACCCTCCAACGCCAGATCTCGAAAACCCTTTAACATTTTGCCTCCCCTTGTTTGTTCATTTCACTGGGACCCAGAAAGAAACATTACTATTACTAATGCTAATACTAATACTAATATTTATGAACGCATGATAATGGGTTATGGGTTGTGGAATTTTTTTTTGAAATAAAAGCGAAAGGCAAAAAGAGAAGAGTGATTTAAAATAATCAGATCAGAGAGAATGTGGGTGGAGGGAGGGGGCAATTCATGTTACCTGACTTCATTTCCTTCCTTTCCTTGGGACTATTTTGGTGACTCTTCTTCTTCTTCTTCTTCTTCGTTCCAAGTGTTGGGGGACTTTGGTATATACACTATACGTGCCTGTATTTGTTTTTATTTTTTTTATTTACAAAAAGGAAAATAGAGAGAGAGAGAGAGAGAGAGAGAGAGAGAGAGAAAAGAAGAAGAAGATCAAAGTGGGGTGTTGTCCGTGAAGTGGGAGTAATGGCTGCTTGGTTGATTCCAATAACACATTTCGTGTCTTTCTCGCACAATCACTGCAAATTTCCCAAAATCAAAACCAATATTGGCCGAGAGAGAGAGAGAGAAAGAGCAAAGAGGGGACAAAAAGGGTGGAAGAGGGTCGCTTTCATGAGGTCTCTCCTCTCCGCTAAGCGATGGTTAAGTTTAAACTCGATAGAGTTAACAATAAAACAAGTGTATGTATGTGTATGCTTTGCTTTAGTATTACTGATGAATGGATAAATTACTTTTAATGTAATTTGTTGAAAATATTTACACAAACATCAAATCAAAATAATATCTTTCATAAAAGTTAAATGATGAAGCGTATACTTCAATCAGAATTTTGAAACTCAACTAACGTTTTTCACTTCTTTGTGCGGTTTTGGAAATAAAATAAGAAGTTATGTTTTTTGATAAAATATCTAAAAATATAAGTGTTAAAAACGTAACAAAATTAATTTGGAAAGTGTAAAAAATACAAGTGTTAAATTACAAATTAGAGTTTATAACAACAAAAAAAAAAATTTCTTATGTTAGATAAAGATATTTTGGTTATTTTAATTTGATTTGACACCATAAATAAATATTAAACTAAAAAACAAAAAGATAACTTTTTACCAACTTTTCAAATCACTTTTCAAAAAACTAAAAAACTTAATAAAAAGTCAAAAATTAATTTTTTATCAACTTTTAAAAACACCCCTTTTTTTTCTGTTTTCATTTTAATAACTCTAGTCAAAAATATTCGCGCAAAAAAACTCTAGTCAAAATCAAATACTGCCATAAAAATATGTCCCACCACCACACCCACTCCAAACGCAAACATCCACCTCCCTCCCACTCCCAACCCATTCGTCCCACCCGACCCAACTATGCACCCTTTACAATGTAGGGTTTGGCAACCATCAAATTAACCTATTTAATCCACTCAATTTGATTTAATCCTATTTTGATTGGGTTGTTTCGTTATAATGGGTGAACATATGCAATTCTAATAATTTTAAAATAATTATATTTTGATCAAGTAATAAATAGGAGTATAAAAGTTAGAGGTTTTGATAAAAATTCTCTTATTGAGTCCTTTTTTTAGTGTAAATTATGGGTGTTTCTATTTACACACTACATTTAGTTTCAATGCATACTGTTAATTGATTATTTTTTATTATAATAATGACCTTATATAAAATGACTAAAATAACCACAAAAGAATATCAATACACCCTCCACAAATCACCACTATCCGCCTATTGATTCTACTTCTGGCCACCGTCACTGAAACTCAGCCACCATCGCAACCCCCACAACCTCTCTACTTCACCGGCGACCCCTTTCCCCTGTGCAAATCCTTATCCCTCCCCCCATCAACGAACATTCTTCATCACAAAGAGAGAGAGAGTCGTAAGGTTTTCAGATCTAGATCTAGGGCTTGCAAGAGTTCGATCGTGCAAACCAGATTCAAAGCTTCGATCTAGGATTTCAAGCTCTGATTCGAAGCTTTGCCGTTGCAGTTATTTTCAACAAGAAGCTCATCTCTGATGGATTTGGGAAGATCTCTATAAATGAAGGGTTACGGTGGTGAGAGTAGGTTTAGTAGTTTTTAGAGAGAGAAGAAAAAGTAGGATATGAGATGGAATGGAATGAGAGGTTGTGGCGGCGATGGTGGAGAGGTGGTTGAGCTGGTGGTTAAGGGAATAATGAGGTGGAAAAGGGTTTAGGAGTGTGGGTGGAAGTGGTAAGGTATGGAGACTGATGGATGGAGAAGTAAATAAGAGATTCACCGAAGAAGAAGGAGGGAGAGACGACGGCCTACGGCGAGTGGCGGCGGCTAGGATTAGGGTTGATGGGGTGGTTGAAGAAGATGAGGATGTTTTAGGTATATTTGAAAATGGATGGTGTGTATTGAACAAAAACAATAAAGTTAAAATTGTATTTGGTATGCATTAAGTAAGTGATGTGCCTTGAGACCGATGTGGTGTGTAAATAGAGACACCCGTAAATGATAGCTCAAAATACTTTACTTCCTAATCCCCCTAAGCAATAAACGTGTCCTCCATGAAAAACATATTAATATATTTTTTTTTTGTTATGGACAATCATGCCCTTATATATATTATAGAGAATTTGAATCAAAGAAAGATCATGATTTCATGTAAGTTGTCGTTGCTCAAACAAAGATCACGATCAATTTGTAAAAGTAATCACGATTTCACGATTCAGTTTTCTATAAGCAACCAATTTGTGGCATAGGCTTCGATTTTTGCGAGTGTTAATCGAGTTTAAGACTGTTGATCAAGTTTCAGAGATTCATTCTATCACTATCTAAGTTTCAGGTATGTTGAATTTGTTGCGAGTGTTTTTCGATTAATTTGTTGATCGTTGATTGTTTTGTTAGATTAATTTGTGTTTCTCATAATTGATTGTTGGTTGTTGTTTGTAGAGTTTCCTAAAAAAATAAATTCCTTTTTTGGTTTGTTTTCATTCTATGTTGATTGCATGTACTTTTTTTTTTTGTTATTGATGCTCCGTTCAATAAGAAAGTAAAGTGTCACTATGGTAGTCAGTAACATTTTACTTTTTTTTACAATAAAATTTTACTATGTTGTAACATTTTTGTTTCAGGATGATATGTTTAATAATGGTCACAGAATTATACTCTACAATCAACAATGCATTTGCCCACTACGAAGATAATTGATTCAATTAGGTTGAAAATCATAGATTTGATGTCAAGAATGAGAGAAGAAACTAAGAACTATAATATTTTTCTTTATCCAGAGATGGATTCAATGTTAGTAGCAACTCTTAAAAGTGGTAGAACTTGGTTAGTCGTTCAAGTGATCATGTTTTTAAGGTTCAATCCTGACCATTAGTTACTGTTAACCTCTTGAATAGAACTTGCTTGTGTTACCAATGGAAAATGAATGGCTTTCTTTGTATTTGTAATAACCCGACTCTCTTATCTGTTTTAATTCCCTAATTATATGTGTGATTATACGTGTGTTTATATGCTTGATGTGAAATTACATGTTTAAATGTGTAAATTCCATATTTTTTAACTTGTATATGTCGATTATAAGAAAATTTTGTTGAAATTACAACATTTGGACTGAAAACTGAAAGTCTTAGAGGCGCGATAAAGCGAAATTGACTTGACAATTATGATTAGCATGATTTTTAGAACATAATATGAAGTTTTGTAAAAATTCGATTCGTAATAAATTAATTAGTTTTATTTGGCTAAAACTCCTAAAGTTTACACTTTGAAACTGAAATTAACATCTTTAATGAGTTTAGAAACCGAAATTGAGTACATGAATGTGCTAATTAGAATTTTTAGAGCCATTTGGGAAGTTTAATTGAAAATTGATTCAATCTGATTCGTTGAGGCTTGATTGGCAAGCATTTTAACTATATACATATATATGTGTGATATAAGCCCTTTTGAGCTCATCCCCTTTCATTTGGCAAGTGGCAAAATATGGAGAGTCACCCAAAAGAGAGAGAAAGAAAAAGAAGAGAATTTAATTTAAGCTTGGAGATTGGAAGAGTAACTTAAAGATTGGCTCAAGGTAAGTGTTAATCAACCCAAATACTTACAATATTTCTTCAACTGCTTGGAATCAAGTCTTAAAATGAAGTTTCTTACATGTATATGAGTTAGGGTTTTGGGTTATGGTTTTAACTTAACCAATTTCATGAAATTAAAGATGTAATCTTTGGATTTGACTAATTAAAGGGTTGATTCTTGTGTTTTGAGTTGTCTTGAGTTAGATTGTGGACCATTGCCTTTTTTATCTTTAATTTTGGCATGTTTTGAACTCATGCATATATGTATGTATATATATCATGAAAAGATAAAGAAGATGAAGGAATATGAAAATTAGAGTTATATATGCCAAACGAAAATAAGTTATGATCCACTTGAGTTTAGGTTTCATGTTTATTTTGATCATATGTCTTGTTGTTAAAGTGAAGTTGCTTGAATTGAGCTTAGAAATGCATTTGGAAAGGTTGATTTTGTTGAAGTTTCGGACTACTGAAACAGAGCTCAGGACCGCACGTGCAGGGCTCACAGTCGCAAGTGCGGAAAGTAGAGGAGACAAACTGAGCAATTTGAAACAAAAGCATGTGTCAAGACGCAGGCGTTTCGATGGGCGACTTCCATCGCAAAGTGGAAAAAAAATCAACTTTGCTCCTTTTGACCCTCTAAATTTGTTAATATGTTTATTTGATCCCTCTGCAATGCTTAAAAATGAATAAGAATTGAACGAAACGGAATAATGATTAAAGAATGGAAGCTAAGAAAAGAATGTGTTGATTATCCATTGTGTGTGTACGCCATGTGTAGGTCACTTGTAGGAAGCGACCGTTGCTCGACTAAACTACTATGAGTAATAATAGTGTAACGATATGTTTATTTTTGTATTTTTATTTATGAATTATGTATCTTGAATGTAAATGGCATATTTGAGTTAAATGGTGCTTTAATTCATGTATTTTGATTATTAATGGCACACGTTTGGTTATGAATGACATACATTAGATAAATTATAAATTGATGGAAACGATTGAGCAATGGTGCAAATATGAGCAATGGCAAATGAAACAGACCTGAGGTTGTTCTGTTTCTGTTATATATGATGGCCTTAAGGCCAAGGGAGTTGGAGACATGTCGATGTTCCATCTACCCTACCATGATTTTAAATGATATGATTAATAGCTCTAAGGCCGAGGGAGATGGAGACATGCCGATGTTCCATTTACCCTATAAAGTCCATAACAGCTGTTGATATGTTGGGCCCAATGTCGTTGTGTACTACGTTGGGCCTGAGGTTGTTGTGTATTATGTTGGACCTGAGGCCGTTGTGCATTACGTTGGACCTGAGGCCGTTGTGCATTACGTTAGGCCTAAGGCCATTCCGTCTTATGTTGGGCCCTAGGCCATTCCGTCCTATGTGGGCCCGAGGTCGTTTTGGAATATGATTATGGAGACATGTATATGTTAGATAAATATTCTCCAAGACATATGCCCATTCACATTAACCTCCTTACATTATTATTATTCACTGAGCCTTGCTCATTCCCTTTTTTTTTTTTCTATATATTTATGTAGGTGATCAACTTGGAGGCCAACCTTATGATGGACCGGTTTTGTTAAGTCTCTAAAGTGGAGCCTTTTGTCTTTTGGAAATTATCTTCACATTTTATTAAGTTTTTTGAAACTTGTTGCTTAGACACTTGTGAATATGTAATTTTTGGATTGCTAACATACATGATTACTGGTTATATATATAAACTGTGTATATGAACCATATGAATATGATGTTTAATGATCCTGGCATATAAGCATTACTCAATGGACATTTTGCTATTTATTTGCTTCTGTCTTAGGCCCCGATATGATTTGAGTATTTTGAAATTTTGTCTCTAAGGCCTGAGTACAGGCCGATCATGACCTAAACTTTTAAGAGCGGGTTTGGGTCGTGACAGTACTCATGCGACAATCGCTATCCAAAAGATGAGTGGTGATTTTTATTCACATGTGGAACCATTTCTTTACACTAGTAACTTCAGGGGCTTACTATGCTAAGTCCGTTTATCCAATATCCACTGTTGAGAAACCTCTTGTAGTTATGGATGATCTTGCTATCATTCCTCCAATTTGTAAGAAGCCATCAGATTGGCCAAAAAAGAATATGATTTCATATAGGGGTGAGAATATAAGACAAGTACAACGTGGTAGATGTTAGAAATACGGTCATAATAGAAAGACTTGTAAGGAGACATTGGCATGAAAGACATTATTACTTTGTAATAAAAGTATGAAAATAATGTAGTACTTTTGCAATAACAATCCATTTTTACTATATTGTTAAATTGTTTTGTGCAACACTGAGTTGTAAAGTAGTTGAAGTTGGCCATTACAATTTCTTTGGAATTGTAATGATGGGATAGAATGATGCATTAACATTTTAGTATAAAATAGTAAAATCCTACTCCGTAACACAGTAACATTTTACTATCTAGTTCATCATGGGTCCTTGTTAGTGTTACAATCAAACATATCCAACCAACTTGCACCAAACCTCATAAAATCACAACAATGAAGTGTATAATCATTTATCATAAGTATAATCACATGTACTAATAACACTGACACATACCAAAATGGCAAGTAATCAATCATATATCATTTTATATATATGTATCATCCTTTAACATCATTTCCAAAATATCATTTACAACAAAGAAAGTCAAACTCTACTTATATTTTTAAAAAAGTCGAACTTGTTTATATCTTTTACACTATTTACAACATCCAAGATATTTCCCAAAAAGTTATATTCAGTGTGTTTGATTTCAGTTTTTTGAAAATTGAGTTTTTTGTTTCTTGTATTTTTTTTTTATTTTCAGTGAATATTTTTAAATTTTTTAGCAATTTTTTTACTTTTTTAGATGCACATTACTTCGATATATATCTAAATAGTAAAATACTTGCGAAAAAATATTTTAGAAAATTAATAAATACATAAAAATATAAAAAAATGTATTGAATTTTCATTGTTTTTTTTTTATATTTAGTGTATTTTTTAAAGATTTTTTTCACAAATATTATATTTTTTAAGTGTATTTATATTACGTATGTCTAATTTTTTTTTTAAAAAAATGCTTAAAATATTTTTAAAAATTCATTGAAACTATTAAAATATGAAAAATAAAAAAGTAGAATTTTCTAAAAATCAGAACCAAACAAACTATTATTTATCATCAATTATATTTGTTGTTTCGCTGACATCCTCCATTGCGATGTTATGCTTTCACTTTCACATTCTTACTTTTGTACTCTTCTTCAGTCCACGATCTTGGATGATCATTTCAGAATGCATACACCAATATTGCTCAAAGATCATTTATTCTCTTATCGTTCAACTCTTTTTTCAGAATACTATTACAAACAATGTGAAAATTTACTACTAATTAAAGGCGAGGCAATAGAATTGTAATTTTACTATAAAAAGTAGTAATATTTTACTCTAAAAAACATTAACATTTAACTTTGAAAAACAGTAACATTTTACTATGAAAAACAATAACAATGTAAAAAAATGTAGTGACAAGAATATTAGAAGAATACGAAACCAAACTCTCTTAATGCAACTTACATTATCAATGTGGCATGATTATAGACGAAGAATGATGAATCTTGTCTTAAATCCTAGATTTGGTATAAAAAAAATAAAATAATAAAAACTAAACTAAACTAAATAGAAACAATAGAAGTGTCATGACTCGAACCCGCCCCTATAGATTAAGGACATGACCGGCCAGTAATCACAAGATTACCTACGGCCTCAAACCAAATAAAACATAACTCATCATGGTAAATGGGCCAAACGGAAGTAATTTCAATCTTTTGTCCATAGAGCTGTGTTTATATGGCACATCATAACAAACCATACGTATACATGTTAATAACTCACATCAAAATATGTACTAACACAAAGCTCTGTACATACAGGACCATTCAAGTCTAGGTCAACCAATCAAAACTATATACAATCATAATCTAAAGTCCTCACTAACATGACAAAATGTAATAAAATAGCAAAATGGCGAAGACGAGTCTCGTGAGTGAGACGTATGGGCTGACTCTTCAAAACCTTGGTTGTTCCACACAAACTTCACTGAGGCTGGGTTTGGACCTCTCTTGGCTCATCTACAAACACATGAATGAGTGTGAGCGAAAGCCCAGTGAATAATATCAAATAAAGAAGTTACACAAATGGTGTTTAGAACAACGTGCTTCAAACGGCCTTGGGCCCAATTCGTATTTCTATCTAGCATATATATAAATATAGGTCAAGTGACTGCGGTTCCAAACACATCATACGGCCTCGGGCCCAATTCATTCGTGTCATACACGTCATATGTCCTTTGGCCCGTTCATTTATATCATTCAGGTCAAACGGCCTTTGGCCCATTCATTCTTTCATTTGTGTCAAACTGGTATTTGACCCATTCGTTCTTTTATTTATGTCAAACTGGCATTTGGCCCATCTATTATATCTTTTATGTCAAACTGGCCTTTGGCCCATTCATTCATGTCATACGGCCTCTGGCCTATTCATTCGTGTCATACAGCCTTTGGCCCATTCATTTATGTCAGACTATCATTCGAGTCAGACTATCCTCCATGTCATATGGCCTCCGGCCCATTCATTCATAGCAAACGGCCTTAGGCCCAACCATATGTCATAGCAAACATTTGTTCACAATTCAAATCAACAGACTCATAAAGCTTATATTATGACATTACTCACAGTGATCGGCTAGGTGATTTGCCCTAGAGCTTGACCCTACACATTACATAACACATATGGGTCACAAACGATTCAATCCGTTTTTAATTCATACATCCCTTTTAGGCTTATTTCTTATTCTTTTAATTCATTTATAATGCTCAATGTATGCCTAAGAGTACTTAGAAGTGAAAGAGAATAGAAAACGAAACACAGAACATCTTTACAAAATTTTTGAAATAGGGGTCCCCACTAGAGCGTGGACTTTCCCGCTCAAGCGGACCCATCAAGTCTGCAAAAGTACTGGTTGCCTCGTTTTTATGCTCGAGCGTGAACTCGGACGCTCAATGTCGCGTCCCAAACCCGCCCCTAAAAGTTTGGCATCGTAACCGGCCAGTAATCCTAGATTACCACAGGCCTTCCTGAACAAAACATAAATAATCAGGGCTCGCGGAAGCGAAAACAAAGCACTAATAGTCCAAAGAGCTGTGCATTTATATGAACATACATTACATGCCAAAAATGTTAATTTACCCATTAGCATATATAACATGTGTCAAAAGATCATGTACAACACGTAAACACATGCCACAAACGTATAACAAAACAAGGCTCACTACCGGCCTTCCAGGCCTAGCCCCAGCTCGGAGGCACACAAAACTTCAGGTAGGCTTCAAAATGGCGGCTTGGTCAAGACTCCGCCTAGGCTTGACTCCCAGAAAGCTCACCTATAAATATATATACAAACAATGAGCTAAAGCTCAGGAAGTAGCATTAAAGTAAAGGGGTAATGAACGAATTCCGTACATTTTATATATCCATAAAATAAATCATTCATAAACATAATCATCTCATATCAGAACATACATCATCTCATATCAGAACATACATAATGGCATACTCCATAGAACATAACATTTGTCGTCCAACGACTAGAGTAACCGGTCCCGGACACCGATTAAACACATACCGAGATCTCGTAAACTGGTCCACTTAGGACTATCTATGGATGCCATACTAGATTCGCAAACCGGACATTCGTTCACAGAAAACATTTATCATTTCAAAACCATAACATAACGTAGCACTTTTAAACATAGATCATACTAATATATCTTTACAGAAATGTTACTCATAGTGGGTTTCCAAAACCGGTTGCACGGTCTTCGCCTCTTGACCTGCAATTGTCAACATTATAACACATTTCTTCAATACACATCATCAATTCATCACATAATTCATGTCATTCTATTCTTCCTTTTATTTAATTTCATGTTCATGAAATGCCCAATGATGCAAATAACATGTGAAAATCATGTAATTCAATTTCCCAAAATTTCCTGAAAATAGGTCCTCCGCTCGAGCGCCACTTTGTCGCCGAGCTCGGCATAATTTGCCAAAATCGCCGAAGGCCGATTTTCACGCTCGAGCGGAAATAACTCCGCTCGAGCGGACCAAGCAAAAACCCAAAATTCTGAACTTTCCAAAGCTTCAATCTTTCCTTTATCAAATACAACTTCAAAGTGATAAAACCAAGTCCCAAAACACTTGAAAACTCACTTAAATTAAACATTATAACTTCAAAACAAAACCCAAATGCATCCAACCAAAGAATCAACCTTGAATCAAAATGAGAAACTATAATAATGCACATGCAAGCTTCCTTTCTCAAAATCCATGGAGGTCTCTCTCAAATTTGCCAAGCATAACCATAAATCATCAATTTCTACCATGCATGCTCAAATTAAACATATTTCCCCTTTCAATCCTCTTATTTAATATGAGATAATATGAGATTATTGATGGACCAACCTTATTTCAAGAAATTAGAGAAGAATTTCTTACCTTGATTATTTAATTGAAGAAGATCAACTTGATTTCCCCCTTTGCTTCCTCTCTCTCCCGAATGTCCTCTCTTATCTCTCCCTTAGATATTTTCTTTTCTTATTTTTGAGTCAAAATGGGTCAACAACCTTATCTTAAGTCATATATATCAAATAAATAGATTTGTACCAAAAGCTTGAGCCAAACATGGCCTAACGAATCAGACGAAATTTAGTCCTCAATTTTTTGTCCCGAATGGTTCTAAAAATTCCCGGTATCACATAGGCATGCTCAATTTCATTTTCCGAACCCATTACTTGCCAATTTCATCTTAATTTGTAATTCCAACAGATATTTTTCCAATTCACACAGATATTCTTCAATTAAATCATACTAAAGCATAATTAATTACTGATAATTGTGACGCACGGTTCCGGGTCATTACACTCAAGCTGAAGGTCATTTTACATAGCTTCCCGCTCGAGCGTGAACTTCTCCGCTCGAGCGGACATCCATGATTGTAAAAAAAAAAATACTGGGAGCCCGTATTTTACGCTCGAGCGGCGGTTCCCCCACTTGAGCGGAAGTCAAGAATTCTGGGTTTTCCATAATTTGTTCTTGAGCTCAAACTCAACCTCCAAAGGTTCAAAACTCATAATTTTGGTTCCAAAACATGCAAATACATTATATATCATGAGTATACAAGCAAGATGGGGTCAATTGCTCAAAATCATGGTCCAATTCTTCAAAATAAATCAACATTTCTTGGTATAAACAAGGCTCATGCATTCAAATCTCATATGAGCTCCATATCTCCAATAATCAAACATGCATGTCAAAAATATGGTGCAAATGGTGTTCATTCTCATGAAGCTCAACTAAAACCATGCTTGCATGTATGATTCAATCCACAATCTTTCATAATTCACATATTACATGCTAGATTATGTAATTTCATAGGAATTATCTACATGCATGCACACATGGACTTCAATCACAACTTAATCAACTCAATTCTTGTTCTTGATCACCAATCAACTTTGAATTCACAAAGTTACAACATTAAACTCATGAATTCCTAACCAATTACTCACCTAGAAGCTCAATCTTCCCAATTTATGATCAAATCTTGAGTGTGCCTTCAAGATCACCAAGTTCTCTAGCCAAATTTCTACCTTGAGCCTCCCCTCCCACTAAATTCGGCTCCTTTCTCTCTATAGAGCATAATTTCAGATGTTGAGTTCAAAAAAAAAAACAAAAATGAGGGTGTATAATAGCCCTTTAAAAGTTCCCTCTCAATATATTTATTTAATATTAAATAATTGAGCACCATTTCATTAATTGAATCTATTTAATTTGATCCGAATCAATTTTCAATTAAATTTCACCGTAGGCTCTAAAAATTACGCTAATCACAATAGCGCAGTCAATTTCAGTTTATGTGGTCGATAGGGCCTTCAATTTAAATTCCAAAGCAGATAATCAAACAGATATTCCTACGGTGAACAGATAGAAATTCAAAACCACATATTTTCACATAACTGGCACACAGAATCATATCAAACACATAATCACATTCATAATAAGGACCAATTAGCATAATACGGAACAGGGTTATCACAAGAAGATTATGAAATCGTTCGATACCTTCAAAATACAAGAAATGGTGATTCAAACTCCGTTCTTATGCTTCAATCTTTGCTTTGATCTAGGTTTTTCGAATGAGAGTTTGGTTGAAGAACGGTTTCGAAGTAAAGAGTTTACACTAACAAATAGTTCGTCTTTAGGAAGAACACAAAAGACCCATCACTTTGTCTATTCCAACCGTCTATGTTGCCTACATATTTGAAAATCTATGTAGGTCTTTTTATCATATTTTTTTAATTATAAGGGATTTTAGCGGCATCAATTTTTTCCTTGTCTTTTTCATTAAAAAGGCCTCTCAGTGGAAGGGTTTTACTAAAAATCCCCTAAAAGTTTAAATCTATGAATTTTGACTTGATCTCATGGAATGAAATTATTCATAATCTGGGCCTACTTTAAGTTCAATTTACTATGATCGATTTGGTTTTGACATACAAATTTGCATTGGAGATCGTTGGGTCTAAGCAACTATTCAACTCAATTGATCTTGCTCAAGTTGCATGCACACATACTTGTCTCCCCTATCATTGTTGCCATTTATCTTCCTCATCCTCTTTCTTTTTTCATCTCATCATCAAGCTACAAGGGCAATGGGAATAAATGAAAGGATAAGGTCATGGTGGGTTGGTTGGAAAGAGAGTGGTGCCGGAGATAACAATAATGATTGATGAGTTAGATTTAGGGCTATAATTAAAGTTGTGATGTTGATAATAAGGATATTTTGGAGATTATATGTATAATGTCTCATTACGTGCTGACCCAAGTAACTTATGGGTCTACTAACACGATCAAAAATCTTAAACTTAAGTCACATAGTAACAAGCCAGTGGTGCCTTATATGCCCAAGATCACATAGGAACATGGCTATTACAAACTCCCTCACTTACAAATCCTCGCGTTCTCGCGAGAGTCCATAATCAATCAGAATAACACAATAAGCTCGTGACTAGCCCAGAACAGTGACCCATATGGCTGTGTGTATGTGTCAGCTCTAATATCATTTGTAATGCCCTACTACCTGCTAGCCCTAGTAATAAACCATGCGGGTCATTATTCTAGGTTGGCCATGAGTTTGTTGTGGTATTTTGATTGACTATAGACCTTTACAAGGATATGAGAACTTATAAGTTTGGGAGTTTGTAACAACCCCGTCCACATCAAAAATTTGCATAGGTGATATTGGGCATATAAAGCACCACTAGTTTGCTACTAAGTAACTTGGGCTTAAGTTTTTGGGTTATATTGGTATAGTCACAAGTTACTTGAGCCAGCAGGTAATGGGGCATTACATTATGTGAGATTATGAGATGTGAATTGAGAAAACTCAAAAAATCAAAATATGTGTGGTGAACTAAATGAATGGTGTGAACTGAAGGTGCAGAAAGAGAGCCTCCTATAAACTAAAATTAAATAAATGATATACTTTAAGGCACTCGGTCCATAAATCCAATTTTGAATTTTCTTTGGCCAAAGATTCTCACTCTAAAATCCTTTGTCAATAAGGACAAGATGTTGCAAAATGACCAAACTACTTGTATATATATTATTTAGTAAGCAAAACCCTAACCAAACCCTCTTTTTCTCTCTAACCAAACCCTCTCTCTCTCTCGTCTTGACAACGCCGATCAGAACCTCTCTGGCAACGGCGCCACCACCACTGTCGCCCCTTCCTCTACCGTGCAGCCTAACCTTTTCGTGGAGGTCACGAAGTAGCTCATTCGCCCAACCACCACATATTCTCTTCACCGCTGCAAATGCCTCCGACCTAACTCTAGCCCCTCTCTTCGCCGTCGCTGTTGCCTCCGCCTCACCGCCACCCTTCCTCCACTGTGCAATTCCAATATTTTCGTGGAGGTCGTGAAGTAACTTCTTTGCCAGACCACCACCTACTCTCTCTACCGCTACAACTGCCTCCAACCTAAACCCTAGTCCATCTCTCTGCTGCCACCTCTCTCTCTGATCTGAACCTTAGCCCCCTCTTTTCATTGCCGCCGCCTCTTTCGATGTTGTTCCAAAAAAGATTAACGATTGTGAACAGACTGACGATCTCGCAAAGTGAACTTTCAATGACACCGACGATCTCGACGATCTCTTTCTTCAAACTTAGCCAACTCTAACTCCCCAAGCAGCCATTCATTATTGGTAATTTATTTTCATTTTTCTCTATTTGATTGCTTAGAAAATCTACTAGCTTTCCTTCGGTTTCCTTTCGATTTTCTCACCTATTAAAATGATTTCAGTTTTTATTTTTTTATTCACTATCTGTTTAGAGCTACACTCTTGCTATAATTGATGTGAAATAAATTTCAATTTGATGAAGTTGTATTTTGATTTTCATGTTTTATGAATATTAAGTAGGGTTTTGAAAGGTACTGCTTATGGTAAGACCACAGTGTGTGACATGATCATTCAACAACTTAACCATTGAGTGATTCAAATCTCACCTACCGTGGTGCTTAGTGGACTTGTGTATCTCCAACAATTAATCTTCGCTGTATGGGAATGAGTGGTAGTAGTTGCCGCCGATGCAAAACTCGTCGCCTATTCGGACGATCTTGTCAAGATCATTTCGGATTGTGAAGTCCCACAGAACTGAGAGTGGATCCATAGAGAGAAAAAGATGTTGATTTAGGAAGACAATAGAATATTTGATGAGCTAAAGAAAGTGTTCTTGTTCATCTTTATGTCTCTCTATGATTTCTTTATATATATGTAAAATGGTTAGATTTCTTTGCTCCAAATTATATTTGAACCTTTTTTTTTTTGTAGTTATTGATCTGGTGTTGTTGTTCATGATGATGATGATAATGATCAAATAGATCATTTGTTATTCTTGTTTTTATGTTGAACAGATAAAGATGAAAGAGAGATAGAGAGAATTTTTTTTTTAAATAGATAATAAAATATGTTTAAAATTTGAATAGATTAAAAAAAAATTAAATAGATAAAAAATTGAACATATAGTTTTAAACATATTAGTGACAAAATTGAACGGACAGGAAAAGTTTTGAACATATAGGAAAAAAATTTGAACATATTGGAAAAAATTTGAACAAATAGTCAACCAAAGTCAACTGATAAATCAAAAGATAAAATTGAAAACAAAATGTCCTCCAAAACTAATAAAATGACTTCTCACCAAACTATTTCACAAATGATGAACATTTTATGAACAAAAAGAAATATTCATTGAGCCTCATGCCTTATCCCCTCAATACCTTGAACTTTTTCACGAATATCTTTATATTATACTACCAAATCAATCTTTTATAGGTGTTAGTATTTTTATTTCTTTTATATATAAAAGGGTAGTTTTAGCATTATAATAAAATAGTATTTAATTGTTTTATTTTCTCTTGGGTAGTTTTTCTTACACTACACTTCTAACTCTTTACATGCATATCTAAAACTACCATAATGACTTGTCGCTCCTAATTTGAAAACCTAATTTTTTATTACATCCTTATCTTATCACTACTACCTCCACTAGCCTACAACCATTTTCGTCTCTCCACTACAACCTTTTTTCCTCACCTAGTTCCTCTTCGTTTCATCCATGTCCTCTGTCGCCGCCATTCCGTTCCATCTAGCTTCTCTTGCTAATCGTCAACAACCGTTACCTAACATTTCACCACTGACCGCAGATTTTATGAACCATTCAGTTATGGTTCACCAAACACATGACTGTAGACGTCCCTGAACGTCTCGGGAGGGAAATCCTGTTTCGTTCATTTGGGGCTCACTACAGTTCAGGACCCAAAGTCACGGTCCTGTATCTAATCTCGCAGAGTGCAATGCAAGACCGATAAATCATCAAAGAGTCCAAATCCGGCAAATCGTTTTGGAAAACAGATTTTTTTGAAAGAAGTGCCAAACATGGACTGCTTTGCCAGATACAGAGTCGCCACCTAAATATTTTATTTTGGGAGAATTTAGGAAACCTTGACTCGTTGCCTAAGGCCACGTGTCCGTTATCACCAAAGTTGTCTCGGCTCGAGAACTTGGGTACGATTGGGGAAGGTCACTTCGTGAGCACCCCCGCTCGCCCGATCAAAAATCGGCCTCTACTAACCATGATATCAGGTTTTGAAAACATTATGTGTTCTTATTCTGGTTATTAGCCTAGATTTGCTACGTGATGCGCACAGCATACAAGTATAGACTGGGTCGCCTGAATTGGAACAAAACATTTTATGTTCGTTTTGAAAAACAGTTTTAAGGTGCTACTCGCAAGTAGGCTAAGTCGTGGATTTGCCACCCTCAGGTGGGCTTAGAAAACGTGATGGTGTGCCACTATCTAGTGGGCTTAAAACTTGTAATCAATAAATTGTTCCAATTCAGATAACCCAACCTTCACCTACAGGCATTCAAGCAGGTATATCACATAAGCACATAGCCTCATGGTAAGCATGCTATCATGGCAATCACTCACACGCTTGCAAGGATGCTAAAGCATAACACCTATCGAGTACTCCAAGCCAAAACAGAAGCTATGTTAGAAATCCATGCATGATCCTAACTATGCTGAAATGCCTAATGCAACACATGCAAAAATGCAACTACAATAGACTCGGCTAATCTATGGATGGCATGGGAAATGCTACAACTAACAAGTATTCAACTTGGAATTGAAATACGATGCAGTTAGTATGATGCGCTGAGCCCGGTGCGTGCAATATGAATGAATAAATGCAAACATGCGAAGCATAAGTATGCTAATTGAAACATGCCCTAAACTAACCATCGAAAGCTAGTAAATAAAATGGAAGAAAGACGTGAGGTTAGAAGACATACACATACTCACGCACACTTATTACAATTGTGCCCTCGCTCGGAGGGTCCAAAAGAATAATACAAGCCACCTAATTAACTAACTCACAAGCTAATTAATTATTACAGAACCAAATGAATCACTAGCTACAACTAATTATTACACAACTTAATTAATTAACAAATTAATTAACTGATTAATGAATGATAACAAGCAAGTAAGGAAAGCAATAAACGGTGCTATTCCAGCTCTGTTTGAAGAAGGGAGGCATGCATGCTCGCTTCGGTTCTTCGCCTCGAAACGCCTTCCGGTTGCTCTTTAGAGGCTCTGTTTGCAGGGTGTCTTTCAGTGCTTGTTGTTGAAACTTACCAAAACACTGCAGGGGAAGTCACCAGTGGCCTGCCGGCCATGGAGGGAGATCTGCCGGACAAGGATGGTCCATTGCCAGCCAAAGGTGGCACGCTGCCGGCCATCAGTGGCAGGCTGTCGGCCACTGGTGTGCTGTGACACCAAATTGCAACGAAAACATCAAGGGAGAGGCCAAGTTGGATCCACGACCATCAATCACGCATCCCGATGCATGATGGCCAAAGATCCAACTTGTGCAAATCAATATGAAAATGAATACACAAATAAAGCAAGTAAAGCCTAGAACTCTATCATGAATCATCAAAAGCTTCGGCGACCGAGAATTAAGACGCGTTCCATCATTTGAAGTATGAAACGCCCCTCGTTCCTCGTGCTCAGATTAATACTTAATCCAAACAATGCAACATATAAGCATGACAAACATGCAACATGACCTAAGTGTGCAAACATGCAACTAACCCAAGCATGCAACAAGCGTATAAGCATGATGTGAGGCAACAACCTTGGACAACATGACAAAATGCAACATGAATATGTGAGCATGCAAGGTATGCGAAGCTAAACAAGTATACGACAACATACGAAATGAAACTAGCATGCGACAACATGGTAAGATGGGCTTACACCAAAGATGGACGGCTCTCAACTAGGTCCAAATTTGTATCCAAAGCGATGAATTAAGCCACGCAACATACTCAAGCATGCAAAATGCGAAAGGTTCAACAAAGGGGCCTAAAAGGGGCAACTCTCAAAAGTGCCTAAGAAGTGACAAATGTGCAAGTGTAACAACACTATATGCACTGAAATGAGATGATAAATGATGCCAAATCATTTAAATAGCTCAAGGATAGCATGAGTGAATCACCGAAACATGAAGCTTGCAAGGCCAATTACACTACAGCTATACGAAGCATGAAGGATATGGCAAGAGCAACCCAAAACAATCCTAGTATGTACTGATATGAGACTAAAACATGCATGGAAGTAAGCCAAATCAAGCTAGCATACAATGCTAAAACATAGAACATGCAAGGCTACAAAAGAGGCAATGTACTACACCTATAAGAACCAATCATGGCATGACTTAGAAAACCAAAAATAGAGTTACATCATGGTATATTAGGACCCAAAATGTACTGAAATGATGAGCCAAAGGCTTAGGCTAAGTGGCATGCACAAAAATCCATTTTTGAAGCATAAAGCACAAGCTATACAAAGCATGAGTGATATGGCCATGGCAGCCCAAAAAAGTCCTAGAACACTTCAAAATAAGCATAAAATCAAGTTTGAGCAAAGCCAAAATATGCTAGTATGATGAGTCAAAACATTATGCACAAAGGGCTAGTAAACAAGATTTGTTCTACACCTATATGGAGCATGCAAAGGATGATCAAACCAACTATGGATAGGGTCATAACATGCCAAATGATGACCAAATACATGCTGGAATGTAAACCAAACAAGCTAAAATGACATGGCAGGGCATGGAGCATATGAAGCTAGTTTAGGGGATTTACATTACAAGTGCATCAAGCAAACACGGAGTAACAAAACCAACCCAAAACAGGTTTATGGCATGGTAAAACATCACCAAAAATGGACTAAAATGGACTCAACAAAGACTATGCACACGTGCTACTTTGATGAGCTATAAATGGAGTTACATTACACATGCTAGATGCAAGCAAGACATGACCAAACCAGCCTTGGACAGGGCCAAGGCAGGTCCTAGAAGTCACAAAAAAAAGGCCTGGACCAAGCCTAAAAAATGCATAGAGGGATGGTCCTTTGGAAGGCCAAAAATGCAAGTAAAGAGGAACACAAAGAGAGGGGATTACCCCCTCTGATTTAGGACCTCAAAACCACACCTCTACCACTGAAATCCCATTGGATTTTAGTGGTAGGAAGGCCAAACCGAGGCTAGCTCGAAAGCCTCAAGATATGACTTAAAACAAAGCCAAATAAAGCATGCAAGGAGGCTACACACCCCAAACAGCAAAATGACCTTAACCAAAGTTAAAAAGTACTTAAAAATAAGACTTTTTCCAGTTTTAAGCAAAGCCTAAATCAATATGCAAAGAGGGCTAAAGCAAGGTGCAAGAAAGTGCAAAAATAGGGAAAATGCTCACTCTTGAAGACCCTCTTCGAAACCAGCAATTTCAGGGGGTGAAAGCTTGCTTTCAGACCTCAAGAAGACCTCCCAAGAAGCTTGATTCAATGGTGGTGGTGTGTTTCTATGTGTTGTAGTGTAAAAATGCAAGGAAATCCAACTTCAAAGCATTAATACACAAACAATAGAGAGAAAGGGAGTTTTTGCTCTTCAAAAACTTAGAACCCTGTCTAAGGAAGAAGCCTCTTCCTTATATAGAGGAATGAAAAGCCAAACCTTCTTCAAGAAGCTTTGCAAGGCCTTCATCTCTCCATTGTATGGAGGGGAGCAAACAAAAATCCAGCTGGCTCAAAAGATCTGGAGGAAAACTAGCTGAGATAGAGGGGGTGCCGACCATCAGTAATGGCCAGCAGTGGCACACTGATGGTCGGCAGGGCTTCATCAGTGGCCGGTAGGAACAAAGCCATGGCCGGCAGTGCACCAGGAGGGCCACTTTGAAATGACCAAATCAGGCTCCAAAAATGAGGCAGAAATGATACAAGGTCCGGGAAACTCGAACCGGTGACGTTCCGCTGTGACAGTCGAGTGCTGGGCGAGCAATCGAACGAGTTGTTGGGTGTACCTACAAACACAACCAAGTCTTGAGAACGGTAAAAAATGGGGTGTCTACAATGACCTTTGTCTAGTTATGGGTTGCCGTACATGTAAGATATGTTTGGTTGTAAGATGTCGAACATGATAGCTTTGTATGTTTGGAAATGGATGTAAGAGTGTTTCAATTTTGTTTGGTAGTTGCTTTATGTGCAATTTGGTTTTGTTCGACAATGGGGTTCCAAATTGTTTAGTTTTGTACATTTTTGGTACATTGAGTAAAATTCGAACAACTATCTCCTACCATCGCGAGCCCTACCTCGCTGCGATGACGATGGGTCGCAGTGGTAGGGAACACATATAGAGTGGTTGATATGGTGGTGAGAGTTACTGTGGTGGAGCGACAAAGTGGGTGATGGTTGCGGCAGTGAGTGGTTGCGAAGGTAGTGGTCACGACGACGGTGATGGTCGCAATGGTGAAATGATGGAGAGAGTAGTGACTACGGTGAAATGGTGGAATAAGTTAGGGTTTTTTTCGGTTTTAAGTATAAGGAGAAGAGTGGATGATAGAAATAAAAGTAATAATTGAATTATAAAAATTGTGAAAAAAATAAAAATAAATTTTAAGGGTGTAAGTAGTTAGTTTTGTAGTGTAAACATAATTACCCTTTTTCTTTCTTAATTGTATACTTTCAGAGAAATTCAAATAGGCATTTCTTTATATTTTACTCCATTTTTGTCATCTTTAATTATCCAAACAAGTGATCTGGACCAAGAGAATTACAGCCCTGTTTGGAAATGACTTTTTTGACTAAAATAACCAATAAAGAGAAAAAATATTAAAATAGTTAGAAAGATAAAATATTACATCCTACATATCAACCAATCACTTTTTCTCTCACAACCATCTATTGAATCGCAAAAAAAAAAAATATATATATATATATAGAAATCATCCAAAATATAGGCTCCGTTTGGTTTAGTTTTAGAATCATGATTTAAGTGTGGAATTGTGATTTAAGTGTGGAGTTGTGAGTTGAGTTTTGAAAAGATGAGGCTATGTTTGGTGTGGAGTTCTAATCATGACTCCACACCCATATTTGAGTATCGTGTTTGATTACAACATTCAAAAATTAATTCCACACTACTTTTGAAAACTCGTTAACTTGTTTTAGGCGGGATTTGAATTTTGAAATTTGGCCTATTCGTCGCCTCTCGCACGCCCTGACCGAACAAAGGCAATTTTTTTAAATTTTTTATTTTAGCGATTGGCCTCTTATTTTGTATATATTAAATAAAAACATTTTCTAAATTTTTTTATAAGTTTTTAATAGAATTTTGAGTTGTGTGTTTGGTTATAAGTTGTAAGTTTTTGAATTAAATATCATTTGTCACATCAATTATTCCAAATTCAATTCAAAACTCATTTTAAAACTCATAAGCAAACAAAATTTTCACACTCAAATCATAATTTCAAAACTTATAAACTCAAAATACAATTTTATTATCAAATCATAGTTCTAAAACTAAACCAAACACAAATTTGTTTGGTTATGAGTTTTAAAGAATTTTAAGTTTTTGAATTTTGAAAATAATTTTGAATTGTATTTTGAATTTTTTTGGATTTTTGTTATAAGTTTTAAATAATTTTTGTTATTTTAAATATATAATTTTTATTTTAAATATCTTATTATTTATTTATTTATTTTTAATATTTTAAACTAAAAACACAACTCCGCACTTAAATCATAACCAAATACATAATTCAAAACTTATAACTAAACACATAAAACTCAGTTCAAAAATTCTTTTCAAAACTTATAACCAAATTGTTTTCAAAACTCTATTAAAAAAAATTCAAAAAAATATTTTTTATTTTGTTCTTTAAAATT